>MU223242.1:3270593-3295896 GCA_018584345.1 Thuja plicata | reverse complement strand
AAAAAAAAAAAAAAAAAAATTAATGAGGGAGGGGTGGGACCCAACCCCCACCACCTCCCGTGACATTAATCCGCCGCAGCCGGGCTGCACAACGCAGACTCATGCTGCGTGCAGCAGCCTCGGCTGCCATGTTTTGTTAGAGGGTGGATGGGGGCCACAGGGACCCCACATGTGTTTTATTTTAATGTTTTTAAAAAAAATTAAAATTTTAGAATTAGTTTTTTTAAATTTAGTTTTTAAATTTGGTTTTTAAAAATCTAGACTTAAAATTTAGTTTTTAAAATTTAGATTTAAAATTTAGTTTTTTTTTTAATTAAATTTTGAAAATGTAGGTTTTAATAAACTTTTTTTAATTAAGATGTTTTATTTATTTATTTAATATTTAAGAAATATTTTAAATGGGATTTATCATTTTATTGATAAATTAATGGTATTATTAATTATTAAGTGAAAGAGGGTTTAATTAATACCTTAACTATCATGGTTATTAATTTATTTGTTTTGATGATGGAAGTTTTAATTACATGGATATGTAGGAGTATGTAGTGGGGTAGTGTTTTGGATGGGAAATATAGAATAAATATTAAAGGTAAATATTGTTTTCAATTTATTGAATGTGCATGGTTATTACCTTGTAATTATAGCTGAAGTTGATAATTATATGGTAGATACATTTATATAGATTTTATAAATAAATCTATAGGGACTTTTATTATGTGTTTCCCTTGGAAATTTAATTATTCTTAGATAGTAATTTTAATAGATGAACGAATTTGTATAATTAAGATGTTATAAATTTGTTTATCTCAATGTTAATACTGTGATTGTTTAGTGTATTCTGAATATGCATTTATTATACTATATTGTATTTTGAGTGTTTGATGAGATGAATTATGTTTTCTTTTATGTTATGAGATATTTTCATTCATGGGTATCTGTTTGGGATAGATGACCTTTAGGATGCAAAGCTAGAGGGTTTGAGATTTTGATTTCTGCATGGCATCTTATATGAAGTCAGTTCGTGTTAATGTGATGATGTCATGGTCCTGATTTCTTATACCCAACCTGATTCAGCTATGATGTTCTTTATGGTTTTATGAGGATGTTGTGGTTATTGTCTGGTTATTTGAGAACCTATGTGCTCCTAAATGAACAGGATGTGATTTGAGATTATGTACATCTTCATGTGTTGATTATGAACCTAGGTAGGTTAACTAAGTGTATAGAGGGGAAGTGGCTTGCAATGGGTCTAGGGTCCTAAGTGGCTACTAGGGCATCTCATTGGAAAGTTACTTAATAAGTGAAAATATGAAACATTAAGGGGTTTTAAAATGTACTAATAAGATAACTGAGCCTCTACCCATGCCTTGAGTTTATCACATGCTAGGATGGGAGAGTTGGGATCCTTGTCTTCACAAAAGGATTACTGAGCCACATAGAGTCACTTGGGGGCCAGCGTCCAAGAGGGACTACTATGGTTAACTCAAGGATAGACTTATGTGATGACACTTCCCTATATATAGCTTAGGTTATCCTACATGCGTCAGTTACCTCTGGTACTATTTAGCATTCCTTAATGTGGTTTAGTGAACTTCTAGGATCTTCTTAAGCATTGAGTATGATGTCATGTATACTTTGGTGTTTTCTTTCATGTTGTATACCCCATGTGTGTGGGCATGTTACTATATCTTCAGCACGGTGGGAGTGGACCTTTGGTTCTACGAGGTCGGGTGGTAGTTTCTTATTACCAATGAGATCTGGCGGTTCTTCTTCATGCTTGGATGTTCCTTGTTGCAGTTTCATCTTCTTAGTCTCTTGGAGACTTGTTCAGTTACATGAGTTGTATACTTGAACCATATGTGGATATTGGTTATCATCCTTTGATGGATGCATTGTATTGTTTATTATGTATTATTACATACCCTGTGATTTGTGCAGTGGATGTTGATTAGGTTGTATACCTTTGGTATCATATGTATATGTAATATTTTATTATGAGATGTATGTTATTGGATTCAGTTGATATATAATTTATGTTAGTTCTTTATAATTGTTATTCGTAGATTATTTTTCTTAAGTAATTCTACGTCAAGGAACCCTCAAGGATCGTTATCTATGTTGAGATGTACTTACGTGTATGTCATATACTTAATTGTGTTGCTTCCGCATTGTTAACATTATTTATTATGAACATTTTAAAAAAAAATTATCCTGTTTACTTAGTGTCATGTTTAGGTTAGTTCTCCTGGGTTCCCTGGTGGGGCATTACATTTCAATTCAGCTCATTGTCCATCATTCTGATTATCATCTTGACCTTAATTCTGATCTCCATCACTTGGAACATCATCTTGAGGCTTTTTCTAATTTTTGGTAATTCCAGCCTGATGCTCGAGTGCAATGTTCTATTGCTCGGGTAGAGTGTTAGGTTATTCAGTGTAAATAAACTTGTTGTAGTCTTCTGGGTCTTTTCTGCTTTCCTTATCATTGTTTTCTGCAAATTCATCTATTCTTACATTTGCACTTTCAATGATCTTGTTAGAGGACTTGTTAAGACATTTATAAGCCTTTCTTTTGGTGGAATACCCTAGAAAGATACCTTCTTCACTTTTGGAGTCAATATTTCTATTTCTATCATCTTTCAAAATATAACATTAACTACCAAAGATTATGAAGTAACTTACATTGGGTGTGTAACCATACCAAAGCTCATAAGGTGTCTTCTTTGTATCTTTTTTCAATTATAATCTATTCAATGTGTAGACAGCTGTACTCCAGAAAGTTTGACTGATGCTTTTCTCAATCATCAGTGTTCTTGCACAATCAATAATTGATCTATTTCTCCTTTCACCAATCCCATTTTTCTATGGTATTCTCAGTGCAGAAACCTGCCTTTTGATTCCATGCTCATTGCAATAGTTAGTAAATTCATTTGAAATAAATTCCCCTCCTCTATCTAATCTTAAGAATTTAAATTCCTTACCACTTTGTTTTTCTACTATATCCTTATACCATTTAAACATCTTGAATGCTTCTGATTTATCTTTTAAGAACATAGTTTTCATCATTCTAGAATAATCATTTACAAAGAGAATGAAATACCTATCACCATAGTAACTCTTTGTCCTCATGGCTCCACATAAATTAGTATGGACTAATTCTAGAATTTCATTAGATGTATGAGATTTACTCTTGAAACTAGACTTTGTCATTTTACCCTTTTGACAATTCTTTCACATGATATGTTCGGGGTTTGACATGGTTGGTAAGCCTCTTACTTTTCTTTTATTTCTTATCTTTATCATGTTGTCAAGATTCACATGGCATAGTCTTTTATGCCACAACCATATGTCTTCATTTCTAGCCATTAAACAAGTGGTGTTAATTTCATCAAGATAGAAAAGGTCACCTTTTGTCTATTCACCAGTTCTAATCAACCTTCTTGATTCATTAAATATCTTTGCCTTTTTATTCTCAAATGGTACTCGGTGACCTGTATTATTTAGCTGTGAAACACTTAACAGATTATAATTAAGTCCTTTTACCCAGTAATCATTTTCACATTTGATCAGGTTATTCAACATTATGGTTCCTTTACCTTCAATTGGACAAGGTGTGTCATTAACCATTCTTACTGATCCACCATTATATTTTTCAAAAGTTTCAAACTTTTGTTTATCACCCGTCATATGGTGAGTGCAACCCCTATCTATAATCCGTACATCATTCTTACTAACCTTAGATATGAGTGCATTCTCTACATACCTTTCTTCTTTTTCATCTGAATCATCCTTCATGGCCACAAATACCATCTCAATATCTTCATCAAATTTGGTGTCAGTATCATCAACTCTATTCTAAACAGGTAACAGGCTTTCTTCCCTTTGTCCTTGTAGTCTCGGGTATCTCTTCTGTCAGATTGTCAGTTTCTTTAGTAATATTTGTAATCACCTTAGTCAAACTTCTTTTAATATGTTCTATCATTACTTCTGTCATATTTTATTCTATTAAGACATCTTATAGCAAAGTGTCCAACCTCTTTACAATTAAAACATACAAGTGGCAATTTACCTTTGTATCTACCTTTGCCTCTCTGCAATCTTCTTTTCATTAGTGCTTCAATCTCATCAAGTCCTTGGTAATCACTATCACTTTCACTATCATTCCTCATAGTGTGTTTATGACTTGACTTACTTATTTTCAAAAAATATTTGAATGCAGACTCTATAGATGGTAAGACACTATTATCAAAGTTATTCATCTCGAATGAAATCAGCCTACCAATCAGACTATCTAGAGTAATATTATTGTTTGCAACTACTCTCATTTCTTTATAGAAGATACTCTAATAATGTATACAGACAGTAAGGTTCTTAGGATTTTACTTACCACTATCTCTTCTTCAATTACACTTCCAACTCCTCGGATAGCATTGACCACCTCTTTGATTTTGCAGCTATACTAAGTGATATTTTCTCCTTATTTCATCCTTAGGTCATCAAACGTCCATCTTAGGCTTTCTACCTTGGCTCTTAGTACATTAGCATCTACTCCATGTACTAGCTTCAATTTATCCAAACTTTTCTTTACAGAGGTGCATGTTTTGACATCTTCAAACTCAGCATCAAAGAGTGAGGAAGAAAGTTCTATCATCATGCAATTATACCCATGCTTTTCTCTCATTTTCTCAAGTGTGTGAGGTCCTATAGGCAACACATATTCATTATCTAGGTGTTGAGTAACATCATTACCAATATTTGATAGGTGGAGTCTTATTCTACTTTGCCATGATGCAAAGTTGTCTTTATTCAACTTGGGCACATCTTGTTTGTTCATCTTGTGATCTTTTTCTTTAGTTGTTAAACTCTCTTTCTAAGCACACAAGCTCTGATTCCAATTGTTAGAATAACTGAGAGGGGGGTTAATCAGTGGCCTCAAAAATATTCTAATAAATCAACTAAAAAATTTAGTACCACAATATTAAGCCTCTAGTTATCTTCAGTCCTACAAGCTGAATGCCTTCAAATAATCTTAACAAATAACTATTTCTTGGATTTGATTGCTAAACCTTATTCTTACTATTTACCGATTAGCAGTCTTTCATTTACCAAAAAATAGTAAATTTCTTAGTATATACCGATCACTCTAGATTTATTTATGTGTAATGAAAAACACTAAAGTAATGATTCATAAACATATTGACACATGGATTTTTAACATGGAAACCCTATTAAGGGAAAAACCACTTGGGACCGTTAACCCAAAATTTTCACTCTTCTGAAGTGAGCTCGGTAAAGAGCCAACCCTGTTAAAGGTTACAAACACACTATTAGGTGTGACCTTGTTAGAGGATTTAAATAGAATAGTTTTTCACTTGATATTAGCCATCTCTATACTACCTTCTATGACCAAACCCTAAGTTTTCAAATGGTATTTGGCATCTCATGCTATCTTTGTGATCAATTTTTTTTATACTCCTTGAGATGTATCTCAATATAGAAAGGATTGTTAAGTCCTACTCGGTTAAGAGACTTTCTGATCCAATGGTTAAAATGAAATAGTAAATGATCTATTCACACATACAACTATACTTTTCATATTTTTAGATCTATTGTAAGCTCATTATACCTTTCTGATCAATGTATCTTTTCAATACCTTTGCTCCACTTCTTTCTTCTCGCTGATGTTGTGCTTCTCTATTTTTTGGTGTCCACAGGAATCTTTAGCTCTTTCCTCATCATGATTGATCAGGACTATATGAAGTTGCTCTTCATTAGTTTCTCTCTAGCATCCTCTTTCTCTATTCACTCCCCTAGTTCACAATGAATTAGATTGTCTCTTTATAGACATGATATCACCATTTCTCACTTCTTGATTTTCTTGTTCTTGGCGTGATCCACAATCTTAGCCAATCTTTCTTTAAAGCTTTACTTTAGTTTTATCTCATAGATTTCTCTTTGACAATTGGATAAAACAAATTTAAATCTTTTACTTATCTCTGGCTTTAACTTGTCAATGAAAACAATGTTAACAACCAGTTAGCTCTATCTTTAGCTCTTGCCAGCTAAGTATTTTGTCATTTTTGGACTTCAATTATTTTCAGTGTTTAACTCTTTGATAGCTTCGGTCAACACTTCAGTTCTCCTCGGGAATCTTCGTTGGGGTTGTCTATCCATTGGGCATCACTGTGAAGTTCTACTTGTCAGTAATGCTTGTGATTCTACTCATTGGTAATGCTTGTCAGGTTTCTTGCTTGGGCAACACTGTGACTTTACTTATGGGTTTCCCTGTCCATCGGGGTGCACTGCCCGTCGATGTTTGTAGTCATTTAGTGAATGTTAGTCTATTATGCATTACTGAAAGCATAATCTTTATCATTATGATTATCTAAAGTCTTTGACACTTTGTATATAACCAATCAGATTATATCAAGTTGACCTCAATGACAATACAATCCATTAACTAATTTAATGTATTGCATTATCTTTCTGCATTTTTGTGATCAACTTAACATCTTCAAACATTCAATCAGTTATATGTCATCAATTCTTGTCGAACCATTCCAAGAGGATAGGGTTATGGTCAAACACCATCTAGGGGAGGGCTCTCAAGGCAGTATTATAACCTATCTCCTAGTTGGAAGAGATAAAAAATCTATCTAGATTCACTTCAATTAAATTAATACCCTTCGTATGGTTGGAATAGATGAAAAACTATCCCATTGGCTTAATGTCTATTAGACTAGCACAATTGATGAAGTTTTCCAGGTCTACCATGCTTTCAGAGTAATTGATGCAGGAACATCTTGGGTCCTTGGCAATCCTACTCAACCAAAAATATGTTTACTGCATTCCTTATTTTGTTCTATGTTGCTTGGATATTATTACTCAGCATGATTACTGAGTTGCTCAGTCATGCCTGTTGTTGTTTCTCGGCTCTTCTTTGGCTGAGTGCTTTGTTTCTCGGTCATGCCCTTGCCATGCTGGTTTATTTTTGGAGTTGGAGCTGTGGCCGACTTCTTCATTTAATTTTTGTGGCTGGATTTATTTGGGATCTATCTTAGGATCCATGTGGACCTAAATCTGGGTCTCTCCTTTGGGTTTTGAGTGGTGACTTCCTTGTTGGTCTCTTGTATATATTCTTTTGTATGTTCTTAGTTTGGGGGCAAGTCTTAGAGCAAGAAGGAAAATGTTAAGATATTGAAGATCTGAGATCTCTGTTGTAACAAGATCAAATTGTAATACATTTTTTAGTATATGGCCATAACTAGGAAGGCCTTACAGCCTAAAATGTATTAAGTTTGATGATTTGATAATAAAGATCTCTGCATTTCTCTTCTCCTATCGTGTGTTGTGTTAATTCCACATTGTATTAGCAAGCTGGATGATTTTGGGTGTGCCCTAGGCCCTAGCTCCAACTCTCCTTGTGTCAGGTGGTATCAAAGCGAGTTGAGATTTGTGTCTCCTTCTTGTAAACTCTAAAGATATTTTTTGTAGGGTGGTAGGTTGCGATCAAACCTACAGTTGTAAAGAGTTTCAAGATGGTTCATGGGAGAGGAAATGACGATCAAGGTCTAGCTGATATGCTTAGACAAATTGATGCAAGATTGGAAGTTGTTGAGATAGTCCAGAGCAGAGGAAGACATCTTGAAGATGTTAGTGATGATGAATTTGAAGAGGTTCAAGGTGAAGTTGCATCTGCACCTGTGATGGACCAAGAAGAGGAAAGATTCCTAAGAGCTTTGACAATTTTAAAATCCACACCTCAGTTTAATCCTCCTGAGTATAGTGGAAAGTTAGATACTAATGAATTGATTGACTGGATCACTGAGATGGAAAAATATTTTGAATATGAGAATGTTGCAGAAGATAAGAAGGTGAAGATTGCAAGCACAAAATTGAAAGGTCATGCATCCTTATGGTGGGAACACCTGCAATTGGATAGAAAGAAGAAAGGTAAAGACAAATCAAGGTATGGGATAAGATGGTTAAGAAATTGAAAGGCAAATTTCTACCTTGTGATTATTAGATTAACCTAATATGGCAAATGCAAAGTTTGAAGCAGAAGGACAAATCAGTCAAAGACTCTACTAAGGAATTCTACAGATTAGACATCAGATCTGGACATGTTGAAGATGAAATGGAAAGAGTTGCAAGATACCTGCATGGATTGATAAGTTCCATACAAGATGAAATCAATTTGGTCAAAATGGAAGGTATTGAAGAGGCATATCAATTTTCCCTAAAAGCTGAAGAAAATTTGAACAAAAGATATGAACAAAGACAAAGAGGCAGAGGTGGTATATTTCCTAGAGGAAGAGGTAGATCTCATGGTGAAAATAGTAGATCTGAACCAGACAATTCAAATACAAACACTAGTCAAGACAAAGGAAAGAATGAATGGAAAGGTGGAAATTCATACCGAGGAAGAGGCAATTATTCCAGAGGTGGATATAGCAGAAGAGGGTTCCAAGTAACTTGCTACAATTATGGTGAAGAAGGACATAAATCCTTTGAGTGTACACATGCAAGCAAGAAAGGTGGTAATAGTAGCAAAAATGCATTAATCCAAGAGGAGACATCCAATGAACCTGAAAGTAACCTCATGATCCGAAGGATACTATGGAGTGAGAAAGATAGGCAAGATCCAATCCAGAAAATTTTATTCAAAACCAGATGTAGAGTTGCAAACAAGGTTTGGAAAGTCATTGTTGATAGTGGAAGCTCAGAGAATTTGGCATCTGAGGAAATGGTTGCAAATTTGCAGTTGGGGAGGATGAAACATCCAAAAACCTACAAAATCTCATAGATCAAGGATGAGCACACATTAATGGTGAGTGAACAATGTTTTGTGAATCTGAAAATTGGAAAGTACTATGATAAGGTGTTATGTGATATTATTCCAATGGATTTTTGTCATATATTGTTGGGTAGACCTTGGCAGTATGATAGAAATGTTATATATGATGGAAGGTTGAATAGATATTCCATTTGGGTTGATGGAAAGAAGCAAATTTTGTTGCCTTTGATTGAAGAATATGCTGATGAGTTGTGTACATCTGTGAAATTTTGTCTGATGGAAGGTAGATAGTTTGTTAAAGATCTGAAAAGAAATGATATTTTTTATGCCTTGATTCCTAACAAACCAAGTAAGAATGCAGAAAATGACATACCTACAGAAGTTGAGAAGTTGCTAACTGAATAGAAATAAATTATTTTAGATAATGTACCTGATGGTTTGCCACCAATCAGAGATATCAGTCAATGTATGAATCTAATTCCTAGAGCTAGTTTACCAAACAAAGAACCACATAGGTTAACACCTACTGAGAATGTAGAGCTTAACTGACAAGTTCATGATTTGTTGAACAAAGGCTTAATCAGAGAAAGTTTGATTCCATGTGCACTACCTTTTGTGTTGGCACCTAAAAAGAATAGAGAATTGGGAATGTGCACTGATTCTAGAGCAATAAACAAGATCACAGTGAAGTATAGGTTTCCTATACCAAGAATGGATGACATAATGGATTGTTTGAGTGGAGCAAAGTATTTTACCAAAATTGATTTGAAAAGTGGATATCATCATATCAGAATCAGAGAAGGTGATGAATGGAAGACTTCTTCCAAGACAAAGGAAGGTTTGTATGAGTGGTTGGTTATGCCTTTTGGTTTAACTAATGCACCTAGTACATTTATGAGGTTGATGAATGAAGTTCTAAAAAAATTATTGAATAAGTGTGTGATTGTATATTTGGATAATATTATAATATTCAGTAAGACCAAAGAAGAACATTTGATGCATATAAAACAAGTATTGTAGAGATTGAAAGAAGAAAAGATGTTGATAAATTTGAAGAAATGTTCCTTCATGAAAAAAGAGCTTGTGTATTTGGGTTTTGTAATTTTAGATGATAGTTTGAAGATGGATCCAGAGAAGGTTGAAGCTATATTGAGTTGGCCTACACCTAAAAATGTCACTGAGGTAAGATCATTTCATGGATTGACAATTTTTTACAGGAAGTTAATCAAAAATTTCAGTTCTATTTGCAATGCTATGACTGATATAATGAGAGGTGAAAAAAGAGAGTTCAAATGGACACATGGAGCTGATAAGAGTTTTGAAGCTTTAAAGTTGAAGTTTGTTGAATTGCCTATGCTAGCCTTACCTGATTTCAATAAGGTATTTCAAGTTGAATGTGATTCAAGTGGAAGTGCAATTGGAGCTATGTTGACTCAAGAAGGTAAACATGTTTCTTTTTTTAGTGAAAAGTTGAATGATGCAAAGAGAAAATATTTTTTCTATGATTAGGAATTCTATGCTATTGTGCAAGATATGAAGAAATGGAGACATTACTTTATGCCAAATGAATTTGTGTTATATACTGCTCATAAGGCTTTACAATATTTGGGTAGTCAGAATAAGTTGAATTGGAGACATATGAAATGGGTTGAATGTTTGCAGAGTTCTACATTTGTGATTAAGCATAAGAGTGGAGTTTCTAACAGAGTTTCTGATTCATTGAATAGAAGAAGATATTTTTTGACTAAAATGAGAGTTGAAGATGTTGGCTTTGATGACATGAATAATTTGTATGAAAATGATCCTGATTTTTCAGAGCAGTGGAGAGTGTGCAGAGCACCTAATACAAATCAATCAAGTAATTATGAAGACTATTTCATTTAGGAAGATATGTTGTTTAAAGGTATTTAGTTATGTATACCAAGAGGATCAATGAGAACTAATGTGATTAAGGAAAAACATAGTAGTGGATTGGCACGACACTTTGGCATTGATAAAACATTGAGTCTATTGAAGGAGAGGTATTTTTGGCCTCAGTTGTATAAAGATGTTCAAAAATTTGTAAGAAGTTGTGGATTTTGTCAAGTTGCAAAGGGAGTAAGTTAGAACGCTATTTTGTATACACCTATTACTATTCTTGAGAAACCTTGGAATGATATCAACATGGATTTTTTTCTTGGTTTACCTAGGACAACAAGAGGTAATGATTCTATATTTGTTGTTGTGGATAGATTTTCTAAAATGACACATTTCATACCATGTAAGAAAACATAAGATGCAGTACATATAATAGATATTTTCTTTAAAGAGATTGTCAGATTGCATGGGTTACCAAGGAGTATCATCTCTGATGGAGACAGTAAGTTTGTAAGCTATTTTTGGAGAACACTTTGGAGGAAGCTGAATACTGATTTGAAATTTTGTTCTACATTTCATCCACAGACTGATGGACAAACAGAGGTTTTAAACAGAAGTTTGGGTAACTTGTTGAGATGTTTAGTTGGAGACACACCAAGCAATTGGGATTTGAGGTTGGCACAAGTAGAGTTTGCATACAATAGTTCAATAAACATAAGTACTGGAAAGCTACCTTTTGAGATTGTTCATGGCACACAACCTAGAGGTATATCAGATTTGAGAGACATTATTGGTGAAAAGAAAAGAAGTGTTGAAGTAGAGGAATTTGCAAAATTTATGAAGACATTGCATGAGGATGTAAAGCAAAAGCTAGAGAAAAGTAATCAGAAATACAAAGATGATGCATACAGATCAAGAAGACATAAGACATTTGAATTTGATGATGTTGTGATGGTTCATCTGAAGAAAGGAATATTTCCTATTGGAACATATGGGAAACTGAAGATGAATAAATTTGGTCCTTGTAAAATACTAAGAAGATTTGACAGTGGAAATGCTTACGAAGTTGAATTACCTGATGACATGGATATATCACCTATATTCAATATTTTAGACTTGTATGAATATCATGAACTTGATGAAGAAGTAACAGTACCAAATTATTATCCTAAGAAGCAGATAGAGGAAGTTGAGAAGATCTTGAAACAGAGAGTTGGAAAAAGTACAAGAGGAAAAGAATACATGGAATATTTGGTAAAGTGGAAAAATAGACCGATTGAGGACTCATTTTGGATTTCTCAATCTAAGTTGGATTCATTTTAGGTTGGACCTGATGCATGATTCAGGGAATCATTTCTTTTCAACCCCATGTGTCTGATGTAGGAGCATCTTGGGTCCTTAACAATCCCGCTCAACCAAAAATATGTTTACTGCATTCCTTAGTTTGTTCTCTATTGCTCGGCTTCTATTTCTTGGCATGCTTTCCAAGTTGTTTGTTCATGCTTGTTGTTGTTGCTCGGCTCTTCTTTGGCTAAGTGCTTTGTTTCTCGATCATGCCCTTGCCGAGTTGGTTTATTTTTGGATTTGGAGCTGTGGCCAACTTCTTCATTTAATTTTCATGGCTGGATTTATTTGGGATCTATCTTGGGATCCGTGTGGACCTAAATCTGGGTCTCTCCTTTGGGTTTTGAGAACTGACTTCCTTGTTGGTCTCTTGTATATATTCTTTTGTATGTTCTTAGTTTGGGGGTAAGTCTTAAAGAAAGAAGGCAAATGTTAAGATATTGAAGATCTGAGATCTCTATTGTAAGAAGATCGAATTGTAATACATTTATTAGTATATGGCCGTAACTAGGAAGGCCTTATAGCCTGGCATGTATTAAGTTTGATGATTTGATAATAAAGATCTCTACATTTCTCTTCTCCTACTGTGTGTTGTGTTAATTCCGCATTGTATCGGCAAGCTAGATGGTTTTGGGTGTGCCCTAGGCCCCATCTCCAACCCTCCTTGTGTTAGTAATCAACCAATCTTTCTAAATTTTCATAGGGGAAAAGTGGGGACTTAAAATAACCCACAAATAATTTGTGTGAATCAATATCACTTTGTATCAAATAAGAGATCTCCTCCCAAACCACTTTTCTACGAAGACTGAAATTGGATGCATAAATATTAATAAGGAACTAGGAATCTATTTGGGAGGTGATTTTAACTATAAGGAAATTAGGAGTAGAAGAAAGAAAAGAACCACCCACCTTTATTGAATCTCACCTCATTACCACTCCTCTAGAAGCATTAATGGCATAATTGATGAAGAACTGGTAACTAAGCTAAAGAACCTCTACAATTGTGTTGAATGATAATGTCATCATTTTCACTTTGTGTAATAACAGAATATCAACCCTATTTTCATAAATACAATTCCTTAAGGTTGTACAATGGAAAATGGTGAGAAATTATAAGATGTAGATTGCTCATCGAGATCCTATATACATTGGAATGCAAACCCAACCTTAAGAAAAAATCGATTAGCACAACCAAAAGGAGAAAGGGTGCTAACATAAGATCTATGTCAAGGGGGATTCAATATTCCTTTATGGGGGTAGATGTGATATGATAAAGTGTAAAAGGATAGAATCTAATCTAATAAAGTAAGTTCAAAGGAAAAGAAAGAAGACTAAGTGCACTTGGAAACAAGATTGAGAAGGTAGAACTTCATATCTGAATTTGACTATCGTTGGAATCTTTGATCTTGGTGTAGCTACAGATCTGGAAAAGTGGGATTTGAATCTTCCTATTCTGAAAATTTTATTAAAATATGCTAGGGAGAAGTCAACTTTTGGGGAACAAGTTGACTTTTTGGGAATTTGATGAAGTTTTCATGAATTCTACAACTGTACCTGCACTACCCAAATCTGGAATTGCAGCTCTGTAAACTTTTCTTGTACACTAGAAAAATGGGGGGAAAGGTTGTGGAAAGGGGTTTTCCTTGGTCAAACCCATGTTTAGGAATCAACCTTGAAATTGAAATGAAATTGCATAAACAAAAGTAATGTAAAAGGCAAATTGTTGATTTACCTTGTGTGAAAACCTCATGAATAGATGTAGTAATCACTCAAATCCCTAAAGATACTTGAATGTGCTTGGAATCCAAATATTTTACCTTGGAATGAGATGTAGAATCATGGCTACATTCACAAATGCATGGATTAATGATTGCCACTCCTAGATCTTAAATGTAGATATGCTTGGTAACTACATGAAGAGAGAGATGGAGGAGAAGGATGGATGAATGGATCTCCTTGATTGATTGATAATTCCTCTACTTGGAAATTCTGGGAGAGAAAATTACATCAATTAGAGAATATATCCTTTTCTTGAATGGATCTTGAATAAATGGAGACTTGGAGATCTTGAATTGGATGCTTGCCTTCAAATCTTGAATCCAAATCCTCAATTGCACAACTTGATTTCTTGAATGTTTGATGGATAGCTTGCACTCAAATAGGGTATATAAAATGAGAAGATAAGAGGTCATTTTATATTAAATTATCAAATTTGGGATTCAAATTTGATCCAGGCTAGCCACAATTGAAAACCTTAGAAGAAGAGCCCAGTATCGGGCTCCAGGAAAAATTTGAGCCAAAAATGCCAGGGACAAATCAGGAAGTTTACTTGTGCTAGAAAAATGGGCATAAATTTCATGGGGATGTACGAGAAGGTGAAAATAAGTAGGAGGAGAAAATGCAGGCTGCTATGATCAAGCATGGTGGACATTCAAACCTTGAAATAACCAAAATGAGGTCTAATAGGTCATAAATACATCCAATTATGGGTGCTAATTCTTTAGGATACTACCTAGGTATATTATTTTTGGGGTTCGTTTAATCCCCTCATGGTCCGTGACATAAAATCTAGTTATTATCTTTACCTATCAAGTCTAGGGGCCTCTACCTTTCATTGGTGATTTCCATTACAATCTCCTTATGTTTGGTAAGTCATGTTTCCCAACCTTCCTTTCCCATTTAAACACTTGATTAAGCTCCTAGTGAGGAGAAGGTTTTCTTTAGGGGTGGGGAGATGACAATAGAACTCATAACAAGGGTGTTTTAGTGAATATTCACCACTAGTCTTGCAAGATCTAGGTGTGACGAGTATGAGGGCCTCTTTTGACAGTGTATTCATGTTCAAGGTAGTAGGTGGAGGTATTTCACCTTCCTTTAGAAGGGGAGTCAATTTTGGAGATTTAAGGAGTTGCTCATCTTGTCATGTGTTCTTAGGGGGTTCCAATCGCTTCAATAACCCATCTGTGAATGGGTATTCATCACTGTCAATTTATGATCCATCCCCATAAAGATTCAAAGCTATAGCCACAATGAGGGAGATTCATATATCTTTCTATTCAAGGGGTGTCTTGTTAGGATCTTTACAATTAAAAATAATATGATCATGTTTGGAGAATTTACGGAATAATATCATCATGTTTTCATAAACCAAATATTGAGTCCACTTCCCCAACTTGGATTGCAATGTAATAAAATTAGGGAGAGTCTTATTAACAACAAAATTAACACAAAAGTGGGAAAAAACATCTTTGACTTCATCTTGGTCATTTCATTCATAGAGACATAGTAGTTAAAAATGTTTCCAATCCAACAGAAGATCTACTCATCCCAAAATTCTAATGGGATCCCCAACAAAAAACCTACACTAGAGAAATCCTACTTAAGAGTATCATCAGATCAAACCCTAGCTTCCATCTACAAAATGAGAGATAATGATTTTCATAAGCCCAAGGCCCCAAAAAGATGGAAACTGGGTTTTCCACAGTAAATTTAAACAAAAATAAGGAGCCAAGCATAGCATTTATTGAAACACTTCCTATAAGCCTCCAATTTTTATGATGCCCATTTCCTTGCCATTTCAATGGTCAGTTTGAATGATAAAATTCTCCCTACTAGAGTATTGTTCATCGAAGAAATAATATAATCAACCACTGAATCAAGAAACATAATAGTTGTACCTTCCTTAGTTTAAGAACATTTAGGAAAAGATTCTTGCTCAACCTATTTAAGGTTATCCCCAACAAGCACCTTCTTCCACCCATTAGGTTGAATATCACTTTTTGCATTCACAGAATCTAAATTTTTGGCAACTTCCATAGTGTTTTCAATCCCAAATTTGGGACCAGTGACCGCTTCCACATGTTCATTTGTTTTTATTGTGGGACCCCATTGGGAAGAGAATTTGTAGGTAGTGGAGGTTCCCCAAATTTGGGGCTTAGCCCCTATCACCGTTGTCCACGATGATTTGTAGGAATTCAAATTTCAAACCACAGTAGCAGAGGGAAATTTGTTGGTTTTATTAGATAAATAATTATATATCTATATTTGAGTAAATATTTTAATGTAAAGAAAATGAAAGAAGAAAAATAACCTACTTCGGATTTCTTCAATAAAATAAAATTACATATTCAAATATTATAATGATATAATCTTAAATAATTGCAAATAAAATTAGTTCTTTAAGAAAACTATACAATTTGAAGTCACAATTTGCGCTAATGGAGTTTTCTTTTGAAATATATGTTTCCCTCTTTATTTGGAAGCAATAACTTATAGAGACTTGAACTAACTATTTATCACAAAACATGCATTTTTAAAGAACCCACTACTATACTAATTATGAATCTCACATGAGGTTGTTAAAGAATGTCACAAATCCTGAGGGGATATGCTAGACACTTATCAAAAACCTCCCCCTCACCATTATGTGATGGGATCCAGACTTGTGACCCTGATCTAATACCACTTATAGGGAGTTGAATTGGCCCGTTCTCCAAAAAGATATATTTGTTCAGGAAATCACTACCATCCTAATTAAGGATCTCACAAGGGGATACTAAACCATGTCACAAATCCCAAGGGGATATGATGGACACCTACCAACATAACTACCATAGAATATGATAAAAAATTTAACCATTCATTTTTCCACCTAGGAAGCATTTTCATTTGAAACTTGAATTTTAGTAGCACAACTTCTAAGAGCCATAATTTTAACTCAAGAATTTGGTTTTCTATTATCATATATTATTGGGAATCTTGAAGAGAAATTTATAATTCTAAATGATTTGAAGATCATTTCCTCAAATTTTCAAGCTTTTCTACAAATTCTAAGGTCTTCAAATTTTTGTTTAAAATCTTATAGATGAAATTTTCTAAGACAAATATTAATATCTCCCAAATGGTATTGGATATTGAAATGATTCTTTAATCATTAACTTTATTTTGAAATTTCACTCCTTGAGCTGTTTTTAATGTCCATATGTGTTTGTATAGATCGAGTTAATAAAAAAAACATCTAATTATTTTTTGTCTTCTCAAACTTATGACAACCATATACCTTGTGTCATTTTGGACACCCAAAACAACTAAAGAAGCCTACAAAACATAAAGAAAACATAATATATTTTTTAGTGATCAAGATCTCCCTTACAGTACTATAAGCACCTACATCACTAAAAATGTGTAATTATATTAACTAATATATTTTCTTAGTGAATTGAAACTTGTATATGAAGAATGTAATATATTACGTGTTGATGTTAATCAATGTATTAGCATTGATAATGATGAAATGAACTTTTTAAAAATATTTTTCAATTGAAGATTTTGTAGTACTCATAAACAAGAAAGAATCAAACTTATATATTGAAAAAAAAAGTATAGGTCTCATTAAGACACGGGCCAATATAAAATTGTATACAAGTAAATGTATATTCATGAAACATTAACTCAATGCTATCAATTTGAATGAATTTAAAGATCTAGCATGCTAAACAACTCAAATTGAACAATTAAAACCATCTCATGTCTCTCTAACTAGGAAGCTAAAGCAATGCTCTCAGATTAGGCATTCATTAGTGACAGTCCTAGGATGATAAATTAAGGTTTTGGATGAAGCAATTCCACCTATTCTAGATCAATTGTGCTAAATTCCTCCATTATGATCACTACAATGCAAATTCTTAATTGAAATTCTATGCTTACAAATGAATTGGCTATAGTAATGATGCACTAAGATAATAGATATTTTTCTCTAATGATGTACCCCTATTTAAAGGATTTCCAAAATTAGGAAGGTGAGTTAGATGTGAGTTAGATACTCATGATTAGAGGTGAGTTGAGTTGGTGGTTTCAAATGTTGGGACAAAATAAAGATTTTGGTTTCAAATGTTGGAGCAAAGAGACAAAATGGAGGGTCAAGATGCAACTCCAAGATGAGTGGTGTAGAATTGATTTGTTCTTGATCCATGTGAGCTCATTCCTTCATTCTCATTGGATTATGTGATTGTTTCCCCATGTGGTGCGTGATAATAATAAGAATTAATAATGGATTTAATTGATTTATATTAGCCATGTCTACTCGTGAATGGGTTGGATTAAATTTGATTTAAACTATACAATTAATTAATTAAAATCAATTGCACAATTATTTGATATTTTAATTTAATGAATCTTCTTGGCTTTGATTTTCCATTAACTCATGATTTTGTCCTTGATTGCTCACTTTGCTCTTTGCTTGATTTTGCTTGACCAATTTTAGGTGTCTACAAAAATCTTTAAGCTCACCATTGAATACTAAAGTCTATCATGATAAACTTTGATCATTTGTTTCTAAAAATAAATTTGTATTCCAAATAATGTTATAATGATTAAAAACATATATCTCATGTTATTCACGTTTCTTTTATCTTGTCAAATTTACATTTCTTCAAACTTCAATGATTTTCATGTGTAAAATCTGATATCTTATAATTGAACTTATAGTTTCCAAAACATGTTTTTTAATATGAGATATTCTTTAATTATTTGTGAGTGGTATTTTCTTAAGTCTTTAAAATTGATATAAATTGTAAGTCATTTTAATAAAATTATCAATTTATCACATACAAAATATTACATGTGATTTACATATGTAAATTCTAAAATATATTGATCTCTATGTTGTATTATTAAATTTATTGATAAATTTAAAACATAATAACAAGACTTGTAGTTTAATTATTTTGAAGTAGCCAATATTAATAAAAATTTATTATTTTTAAAGTAGAAACCATTTCATATAAGTATTTTTTAATTGTTCAAAGATATTTTTGTTAAAAAAAAAAAATATGACATTGTGTAATGCTTAGCATTAGCATTTGTATTGTGTAATTTTTGCAAAACTTGTTATACTTGTACATGTGACCATAAATGAGAGAAGAAAATTGATTTTGTCTAATGTCAAATTATGTTTTCTATATCATATGCATAAAAGGAAGTTTGGAAAAGGACAATGTAATAGGAATAGTTGATGTAAGAAACTCAAGGTCATATATTGAAAAAATTCTTCAAAAATATTTATTAATATTTAAGATTGAAATATGAATATTTGTAAGGTTGAAGAATTAATGGTTATTTCTTGCAACAAAATTACTTGAAAGTTAACATTTTTTAATTTATGTTTACCAAAGTTGAGTATCACAATTTTGTATGTCTCAACTATAAGGTTTGTGAAATTCCTTCATATTTGAAACATTTTCAATAAAACATGTATCAAATATTTATACTCATAAGATAAAATATATTATTTTAAAAAACATTCAATACATTATTTTAGTGGATGACAATTTTCAATTTGTGGGAGTCATATCTAAAACATTTGTATGTTCCAACTTTTAAATCATATTCAATTTGAACAATTTAAATCCAAATAAAGACTTAGATTGAATAGAACAATGATTCACATGTTGCCTCATATTAATGTTTTTATTCATTTCATGAGTCTAAAAACTGTCAATAAGCAAGAATATTGAATAATTACATTATTTGTATTGTTAGAATTCAAGAAATTAATTTTTGAATAGTAAATAAACACAAATACAATTATTTTACTATTAAAATCTATAAGAGTTGGATGAGATATATAATGTTAAAATGAGATAAAATCTTGCATATCTCCATACAAAAAAAAAAAAATCATGATGTGCTAAGCAAGGATATTGAATACCTACATTATTTGTATTGTTAGAATACAAGAAATTAATTTTTGAATAGTAAATAAACACAAATACAATTATTTTACTATTAAAATCTATAAGAGTTGGATGAGATACATAATGTTAAAATGAGATGCAATCTTTCATATCTCCATACATAAAAAAAATTATGATGTGCATTATAAAAATAATGTATTACTTGTAAGTTTATATTTCAACGAGTGATTTTAAAAGTTTTAAAACAAAATAAGAATAAATAATACAAAATTCAAATTTTTAATCAATGAAATCTAATAATAACATTGATAAAATCCAAAAAGAAAGTAAAAGAATTATATAATAAAAAATTAAAATAGTAATATGAAATAATTTTTCAATTTTATTAAACTAAAATACAAATTTAGATTTAATCAAATGGGAGTCTATTGTACATACTCTACATAATATGTATTGTATAAAAATTGGGTTCTTCTTTGTTGGGTTCTAATGATCTAAAGCATGAGTAAGTGGTGATATATTTTATAAAGAGAAAGATGATTTTTGAAGAAGTCAAGATAGAATGGAGAATGTAAATAGATATAATTTGAGATGTTGAAACCTTACACGAAAGGAGGATTGGATAAAAGAGTTTTGCATTTGTTTGTATTATGTTATTATTTATAAGAAATGTGTATAATTGAATGGTTTGAGAAGATAAATGGACAAATAGAGGATAATATAAGGTGGTGTATATTTATATTGTTCAAATTCTAAGTGACATGTTATAATATAATATTATAATATAGTTAGAATTATTAGGATCTATGATGAAGGACTACTCCATCCATCACTCTCACAAAGTACAACAAGATATTTTAACATATAATAATGTAGGAAGGAAAGCAACCTATTTTGAATTTTAAATAAAATCAACCCTTTAAGAAAACTCTACAATTTAAGGCCATAATTTACACTAATAGATCCATCTTATGTAACCTTTGATCACCTCTTTATTTAAAACCAATAATTATCTTAGAGTGTTCTAAGAAGTGAAACTCCCCTTTTTTGGCACTCAATGGTCAACCATTCATTATTTCGTCCTAGAAGATTTTTCATTTCAAACTTGAGTTTTGGTAGCACAACTTCTGGGAGTCATAGTTTTTGATTCAAGTATCCAATTGGCTATTATAAAAAATAATTGGAAATATTGCAAAGAGATCTATGATGTTTGAAATTCATTTTGTCCACTTTACAAGTTTTTAGGAGGCTTCTAAGGGCTTCAGATTTGAGTTTGAAACGAATTATATGAAAAAAAATTGAGACAAAAGCTTTAATATCTTCTAAACCATACATGATATGTGATTATTCTTTCACCGTTCACTCCATTTTTCTAATCTGCTTCTTGAGGTATGTTTTCGTATCCATACATGTCCATATAGTGTAACTTACTAAAAATAACAAGTGTTAATTTTTGGTCCTTTTAGTTATCGAGTCTTCTTTGTAAAAGGTAATTTTACTATAACTTTGTTATAATTACAATCTAATTTAGTTAGTTCTTCTCTTTTTATCTAGAAGATTAGGACAATTTCATAACCTCTTTTACTTTTTAGAGGATAGGAGCATGACATACCAATATTAAAAATATGTAAATAAACAAGAATGGGTGTAAGAAATTGTTCAAAAGATATGTGAAATAAATTTAGGTGTAGAACATAAATCAAATATAGATTTATGTTGGGTCTTCTCTCTTAAAAACAACTCTTTTGTAACTTTGCTATAACTACACTAGTTTCTTTTTCTCAAAAAAGACTGGGACCCTTTGAAAACTTCTTTTACATCAGAAGATAGGACCATGACACACTAGTATTTATCATATGTAAACAGACAAGAAAGTAAGATATTTTTTAGAGGAGATGTGAGATAAATACATGTGTATAAAATAAGCTCAAGGATAAACTAATAGTACAAAAATGTACAAAATAATCATAGATTGTAATATGTTATGGTGTCATTTTAAATTGGTTTTGAGAATCTTGTTGGGGCTTCTTTCTTAAACAAAACTTTCCACCACAATTTTTTATGATCAAACTATAATTTAGCTCTTCTTTTTTTCTCTAAAAAGATTGGGACCCTTCCAAAACCTCTTTTACTTTTAAAAAGATAGGAGCGTGATATACTAGTGTCCAAATATCTAAACAATCAAGGATGGGTGTAAGGTACAATTTAGAAGAGATGCGAGAGAAATTTAGGTGTAGAACATAATATCAAAGATAAATTAATAAATGCTTCAACAATTACAAAGTAATCATAAATTGTAAGTTGTTTTGCATTATTATTATTCAATCTCAGTACTAATGTTGGGTTTTCTTTATTAAAGATAGTTAACTTTTTCTCTACAAAGACTGGGATCCTTTCAAACCCTCTTTTAATTTTTAAAGGATAGGAAAGTGATACATACAAAATCACAAAAAATCATAGATTGTAAAATGTTATGCTGTCATCTTATTTGATCTTGATGTCCTTGTTGGGTCTTCTTTCTGAAAGATGGTTCTACCATACAATGTTATTATTGTACACTATAATTTAACCATTTCTTATCTTTTTTCTAAAAAGACAAGTACCCTTTCAAAACTTCTTTTAATAAAAAATAAAAGTGCAATACACATAGAAATATAAAAGAATCAATACATTATAAGATGTTATTCTATCATTTTTTCCAATTTCAATATTCTTATTGAATCTTTTTTCTTAAAAACAATTCTACTCTACTCTATTTCTCTACCAAAACCATAACCCTCTACTAAAAACACCCAAAACCATAAGAAAATGTACAAACTATGATCTTTTCATTCTTGCAAGTTACACCTATTTTATATTTCCATCCTAGAAGCCCCACAAACATATTCAAAGAGATGACCATTAGTTAGAGAAGAAGATTAGGGGGAGCCTTAAGAAAAAGTGTAGAAAGAATAAATTAGTTGAGAGTGGCATGAGCACCGAGCAGAAATGTGACTGTGATGGGATTTGTGAGTGCCATGCGCAATCTAATCACACCTTTTCTCCCACTTTTTGCACTAATCTCTTCCATGTTTTCTTTCTTTTTTTGTGGTGCCCAACTTTGCCTGCACTATCCACCTTTTATTTCTCTCTGTACTTTTTCTTTTTCTTGATTGCAAAACGACATATAAAAAATCATGGTGTCCCACTTGACAACACAAAAACTCACATTGTTTATACACCGCCATTCTCAACTTTCTCCCAATCTCAATCACCCAGTGGAGGAAACATAGTGCCAGAATTCCACGTGCTTGACGACCTCAAAGCTTTTCTAAGGTTGGAGAATGTAAAATCATATATATTTATATAGTACACTGTCGACACTCAATTATTGATGACACTCATCCATAAACCAGACAAAAATGTTTTGGAGCCTTTCTACAGCACTAGGGATTTAATGGGAAGCATTGCAAACAGGAGATGCTTTTTTAATTTAAAATCTCATGGAGGCCAGTGGTATAGTTACATAAATAAGCTTTAGAGAATCGTTGAATATGGAGCAATGCTTGTCGTTTTTGACAGAGAAAGTTGGTAGCCTTTCAAACATGCATAATAATTGAGTTCATTGAATAAGTTTTTTTTGGGTGTTAAAGATATTTTTTATTGGTTGAGTACAACTGGTGAGGATGATGGTATGTTTTTTGATTGTGTCATCTATGAATATTCAAATTCTTTGAGGTATGATGTAAGGGATGAGATCGGATTATGCCATAGATGATTTTGACGGAATGGTATCCCTCGGTACTTGACTCTTAATTGGAGAGATATTGACGCTGTCTTGTGTTTCTATATCATATAGGAAAGAGGTATGTTGTGGATGAGGCTAGATCATGCCCTAGACGACCCTGGTGGAATGGATATTTCTTATTCCTTGACATTTAGTCAAAGAGGTGTCAATATAGCTCCATGCTTGCATATCATTTGGGAGAGAGGTATTATGTGAGGGATGAAACCGGATCATGTCCTCGACGATTTTGGTGGAATGACTATCCCTTAGTCCCTCACTCTTAGTCGAAGATCTATCAATATAGTCACATGCTCCCATATCAAATAGGAAAAAGGTATGATGTAAGGGATGAGATCGAATCATCCATTGGATAATGTTAGCAAAACGAATATCCCTTAATCCTTGACTCTAAGTAAAAAAGGTATCGACATAGCCTCATACTTTCATATTAGATACAAAAGAGGTAAATTGATGCACGTGACAGAATTGGATCATGCCTAGAAGAATTTGGTGGTGGAATGGATATCTCTCAATTCTTAACTCTTAGTCAAAGAGTTGTCAACATAGCCCCATGATCAAATGTTAGATAGGAAAGAGGTATTGATGTAAGGGATGAGATCAGTTCATGCTCTAGATGATTTTGGCATAATGATATCCGTCAATCATTGACCCTTAGCCAAAGAGGTATCAACATAGTATTTTGCTCCTATATCACATAGGAAATTGAACTCGTGAATAACATGAAATCCTCCATAAAGAAAAAGTTTAATTAAGATTACTTTAGTGGAATGAATAACTCTTAATTCTTGACTCTTAACCAAAAATATATTATCACAAATTTGTGCTTTCATATGAAATAACAAAATGAACTTGTAGATAATAGATAAATCTTCATTAAAAAAATCACAATTAATTTTTTATTATAAAGATAAGATAATGATTATATTAATCATTGATGTGTTGAACATAAGTTACATTTTTATTATTTTATACTAAAAAGAGGTTACATATTTAAAAAAAACCAACCTATTAAAAAAATATAAATTTAATCAAAGTATATTCAAAAGTAAAACTATGCAATGAAAAGTTGAAGATTGAAGTGAACTATTTGTATTATTATAGCATGGTATCTTTGCTAAACTTTTTCTAAAGTTGAAAATATGAAATTCTTATTAGTTAAATTTTACCAATCTTGGTCAATACATAATGTATTATTAATGTGTGTCGCATTCTTTACATACATTTTGGACTAAGAGAAAAGATGATCTATGAGTGTTTGGTTGACGATTTAGTTGAAGAGTTGCAAATATAGGATATTCTCACCTTAAATTCTAAGATGATTATACAAATGTTTTTGATTGTTAGTGTTTGATTATTTTTTAATTGTTCTGGTTTTATGGATTTATAAAATTGAAAACTATATCTTGTAATGATCTATACTTTACCTATAATTCGGTTGCAACTTTCTTAATTGTGGTTTAAGGAAGCTTTTTCATTTATTTATATTTTTTATTAAATATTTTTGTTTAATAAATCTTATATTTAAGAATATGGTTGAGATTGTGGTTGTTATGGTTGTTTTTAGTAATTATAGTAGATTGAATTTTAAGACTTATGATAATTTATATAAGTGTATGGAAAGAGTAGGAAAAAAGAGAGGTAAATTTAGTTATTTTAAATAGGAAAATTAAATTTTGAGTAATTAAAGATGTTAATATTCTAACTTTAATTATGTAATAAGATCAAAAATCACAATGTTCTTGATCTCATTCGTGAACTACAATAACTTGTAAAAATCTCTCTCTCTCTCTCTCTCTCTCTCTCTCTCTCTCTCTCTCTCTCTCTC
>MU223242.1:3250736-3270543 GCA_018584345.1 Thuja plicata | reverse complement strand
TCTCTCTCTCTCTCTCTCTCTCTCTCTCTCTCTCTCTCTCTCTCTCTCTCTCTCTCTCTCTCTCTCTCTCTCTCTCTCTCTCTCTCTCTCTCTCTCTCTCTCTCTCTCTCTCTCTCTCTCTCACATATAAAGACACATTAGAATTTAAAAAAAGACTTTAATTTATTCAAAATATTAAAAAAATTAAATGGAAAGAAAATTCATATATAGCTTCACATTTTGGTGCAAAACACATAGAGAAGAAGTCCAAATGTTGTATTTTATTTTAAAAACATGAATTTGGGGGTCAAAAGGAAATCCAAAACTAATAAAAAATGTAAGAGGCATCAAAGTTTCATATGTTACCCAAAGCCACAAGAACCTCAACCAAAGGAAGTGCAAGAAAACAAAGATCAAAGGAAGTGTAGGAAAAAGAAATATTTGTTGGAATTTCCTATGGTCCGTTGTTCCTAATGAGTCCATTTACTCTGTAGATAATGTAAGGAATCCAAATAAAGAAAAAATCATGAGGTGGAAATGCTTTCCATGGCTCCAAAAACTATAAGAAAGTCTTAAAAGTTTTGGTTCCTAATGAGGTCATTTAGTTTTAATAAGTGCAAGGAATCCAAAGAAAGAGGTGTTAATACTTATGTGAACCATAGGAACTTTTGACAAGGTTCTTGGCTCTTGGTGAACCTTTGATCTCCCAGAAAGGTAAAGAAGGGTCCAAAGAAAAGACATGACCAAGGGCACAAAAGGTAGATATGACAAAATGGGATGAAGAAATTTCAAAAAGTGTTGAGGTAGAACAAAGAAAGAATAATGAAGCATCATAACTTCCTGTGGTTCTCAAAACAATGGAAACTTTGATGAGTTCCCAATTTCAGCCCAATCCCTAAAATGGGAACTAAGGGCAAAGTGTTTCTTGTAGGATAAGACAAAGATAAGTGTTTCCAAGAGATCTCATGATTCCTTGAAACATATAGACATTTGATTGGGTCTAGTTCTCAATGAACCTTCAAAGTCTAATAAATGTAAATTCAAGTTTCAATGTTAAGAGAAAGGAAACAAGAAAACATAGGAAGTATCATAGCTTATCATGCTACCTAGAACCACAAGAGCCTCCAATAGGTTCCTACTTCCTGCCCACACCCCAAGAAAGGAGGCAATTCATCAAGAGGTGATTAAAAAAAGGAGACAGTTATCCAACCAAAAAAAAGGCATGCCAATGCATCATGTACTAGAAAAATAACATGACTCATACATACCATGCATCTCATCCATCACAAATGGAGTAAGACGGAGTAAAATACAATCATTTGTCAGTATCTTTGTTAGTCACAACTATTGACGAACGAGAACAACTTGGCATTTTTAAAAAATCTTTGCTGCTCATGCCAACTATATTTATTTTTAATCTCTTATGCTCGTGATTTTTTATTTTATTTTTAATTCTTTATGATATTTTCTAATATTAATTCTTCTAAGCTCCCTGTTCTTTTATTTTGTTTTTAAAATTTTATGATATTTTTAATATTAATTTTTTTAGTATTTTTCAAACTTTTATATATATAATAAACAATTGTGAATATAGGTATGTGTGTGTGTGTGTGTGGAATATATTATAAATGTAAATATTATATATTAAAATTATTATATTATGTTATAAAATCATATAAATAACATAAAATATTTTGTTCTGTTTTCAATTGTATTTTTTTCAAAAAATAGGGTTTATGACTAGATAAATAAAATGATTTTCAATATAGCTTCAAATGAAAAAACAAAAGTAAATAAAGTCAAAAAATTAAAAATTTAAATTTTTAATTAAAATAAAATAACTATGATGTAATAAATTAATTATAGAAAATACAATAATATTTCTAATAAAATGAGGTAATTCTTGAACAAATAAAATAACTCTTACATAATAAATTAATTTAATTGTAGCAAGTAAAATAACATTAATCATAGGGGATATAAGAAAACTCTTGTCCTCGACTTTTATGTTATTAGTCATTCCTATAGGGGATATAAGAAAACTCTTACTTGATATGAACTTTTTTGTTATTAGTCATTCCTATAGGGAAGGTAATAAAGTTGTTGATGTTATGTCAGCAATGGGTTTACATTTAAAAGGCACTAGATGTTGGAGAAACATGTACTTTCTTCCTAACAATGTGAAAACTATCCTGATGGGAAAGAGCAAGTTGGAGGTTGATGTTAATGGGAACTAAAATTTCAAATTAATGGTATATCATGTTCAACATGGATTTATCTCTTAATAGGGAGAGGTCAAACGTGAACATGGCTAAAAAATCTAGTTATAACCTGTGTGTAATGTTGATCTCTAAAACCTCTTTGTGCCTTAGGAAGATGAAGATTTTGGGTGTGGATGGTAGCGAGGATAGAAACTATAAGGAGTTTTTTATGTTCATTATTGAGGAGTGGTCAAATGTGTTGCAACAGTGGGTGCTAATTCAAATGAGTACACTCAGGATAGGGTCCCTTCTATTTTCTATGTTTTTGTTGTTATTTCCCACCATTGGCATTATGATAATATTTTTAAACCAATTTCTACTTATGGTTTTGAAGCTTCTAGTAGATTAAGTGATGAAAATATTGTCAATGGTCTTATCGGGCCTTTTCACAAGACTTATGTTAGATTAGATGGTTGGCTAGACATGAGCTTCAGAGGTTATATTTTTTGCTTTCTTAATTATTTTTATTAAAGGAAAATTGGTTCTACAAGGACCAGAAACCCAAGTTTAAACAACAGAATTAAAATATCATTTCAAGCCTAAACCAACAACAAACTAAAAGACAAAAAAGATTAGAAATAGGGGAACACTTCCCCACAAAACCTACAAGCTATTTACTAAACTTACATTTTTCTTGATATAGTCTCCATTGATACTTTTAACCTTCTTAACTATGTTTTCAATAGCGAGGGTCCCCTTATCTTTACTCCTCAATCTGGTAGCAAGCCCAAGCATGGTATCCATCTCCATCTTGTCGATGGCAGCTTCAATGTTCTTTGCATTCCTAGTGCTTCTAAGGTGAATTTTCTTAGCAGACTTAATGATAACTAAAGGAGAGGCTTATTTACCCTTTGAAAGACCTTAAAAGGCCTCTACTTGATCATTTAGCCTCATAAGTCCCTAAATTGAGTTTCCCATGGTTGTTTTATGAACTGCAACAACAACCCTAATCTCATCCTAAATAATTTTCAAAGTTCCTCCAAATGGTTGATTATTTGTTAATGATTTGCCTTTAGTTCATTAATTCCATGTAAAAGGGTTTGGGTGCTAGCCATAATGTTGTCCAATCTATCACTAGAAGGAGAATTCCTATCTTTCAAACTATTGATCTTTGTCACAATCCAAGAAAAGACTAAGTTCTGGTGTTCCAATATAAAAAATTTAACCTCCTTTCTAATGCTAGGGTTTTCCAAAACTGACGAACCTTTTTCAATAGGGGTATCCTTCCCCATCTCAACTGGAATATCCACATGAAAACCCAAATCTTCCTCATTCAAATTATGCAGAGGAGAAACAAGGGAAATGGGAGTTGAAACAATATTGATTTTTAGCACAAAATGTTTAGCTATATAGGACTTTCTTTTACTCCCAACATAGTGATACCTAGAAGGATTTAACTTTCAAGAAGTATTACCACAAATAGTAATTATAATTTTACCTTTCCCTTTTTTGTTGACACTTGGGTCTTGGGAATTAGGGACACTATCAACAAAGGGAACATAATTTGACCCATCATCATCAGATAAAACTACTCTTTTATGTGAAGAGGAAGTGTTTTGAGGATTTTTTTCTTTTCCCCACCTGAAAAACCTCATCACCTTTCAAACCCACATCTTTCCACTCAGGGGAAGAGTCCCCATAATGAACCCTAGTACTCTTTTAAATTTAATACCAGTTTTTGGAGGTTGGTTTCTTTCTAAATTCAAAGCCCTAGCATTCTCCATTAAAAGAAAAATCAGGCCCTCATGGAGGACAAGGGATGAAGGGTTTTTAGCATGAGCCCATAAGCTATTGTTCAAATATGATAATAAGTAAAGGGGAAAGGAAATAAAGTTGGCATGCCTAAAGTGATTCAGGATAACAAAATGATACCTAAAAATGCTATTGAATTTACTATCCAAGGTAAGGTAGTGCATAATTACCTCTTCTACATCGGCCCATGGAACCTTGAGGGATGTTTTGTCAAAACCCCCATCTATATTATTTTTCACCTCATATCTCTCTCTATGCTGGAAAAACTTTCAACCTCCTCATTGGTGCCCTTCTTGTCTCTATAAAACCTCCTCCCTTTAATTAAAAAGTTTGATACTTTAGCCACCATCTCTTCATTGATCTCCATCTCTAATCTGTACAAACTCAGAATACCCTCTCCATCCTACAAAAAAGGCCTTTGTAACTTGAATATCTTCCCCATGGAGTCTTTCCAAATACCCATTAAGACCCCCAGCTGAGATTTCCCTCCACACCGAATCCTTCTTTTGTCATTTTTCATAAACAATGGGCTCTAATCTATTCCAATCTCCCCCCATAGACAATGAGCTCCAATCTATTCTAGTCTCTCCCATTCTTTCTGCACAAATTTATTCCACAATGTGAGAAGGAAGAAAATGAAAAATAGGATTAACACCACCAAAAATCTCAACCACTTCATATTAAATGAAATCTTCATACAACTATTACTTCACATGAGTAACCCCATCATTTCCAAGGAAAGAATCAAATTAATACTTTGCCACATCATTACACACTAGAATTTGTATTTCTATAGGGATATACTCATTAATATCCCAATTACACATGCTTTGGGAAATGACTCCCATATTTTCTAGTCTATCAGCCACACAATTTCCTTCTCGTAACACATGGGAAATTTTAAACTCCTCAAACCCATTTAATGTATCTTTTCAATCCTTGATAATAGTTTTAATTGACCAACTTTGAGGGGTTTTATCAATTAGGCAGTTTGTAATATTGAGGGATTCACTTTCTAACTAGACTTTACTCATTCCCCTATCCTTATCCATTTTAATCCCAATGCAAGCCACAAAAGCCTCGGCATAGTGGTTTGTCTAAGTACCTAATGGGAGGGCCACCACCAATACAAACCTACCATTGTGATCATGATCCACTTCCCCAAATCATGTAGGTCTGGGATTCCCCTTTTATTCTCCATTAGTATTAATTTATATCCAACCCCAAGGGGTTGTAGACCAGACAACACCATTTCTAACTAGGACACTTTTGCTTAACCATCAAAATAGAAATGTCCCTCTACTGATTCCACCTTTGATCAATGTCCCACTCTTCCTAAGAGGTGTTGATAGGTGAGCCAATATATCTATAATTAGCAGAAACCACCTCAAATTTTTCCTTACTGGCCAATTTAATCTTATGCACCATGAATTCCACTAAACAAGTAGAATCCCTAAATATCTGGTTATTTCTCTCCTTCCAAATACCCCAAGAAATATGGAGCATATTTAGGGACCAAAGTAAAGAAAGGGAATGATTGGAAGAAGAAAATTTCCACTGAAGCCAACATTCTGAAAATGAATTAGAGACAGTGACCACATCCTCACTCTAGCATAGGAAAATTTGAACAAGATATGGAAAGCACTCTCAACATTCTGCTGACAAAGAAAGAATCTATTTGGATAGTCATACCTCTCTTGCACAAATTATCAATGGTTGCGATATTATGATGAACTTGAAGCCAAAATAAGATACTAATTTTTGTGATAACCTCAAGGTTCCAAACTAGTTCCCAAAAGGGATGAGGAAAGAATTCCTTGAATTGCATCTAAATAGCCTGAGAGATAGAAAAATTCACATTAGAATTAGAATATCATACTAGAGAATCTTCCTAATCTTTTAGCTACAGATTCATCTTCATCATCTTGTTGTTCATATACTTCATTGTCAACATCATAATCAACACTTTTAACATAAGTAGACTCTGCATCATCTACATAACTAGATTCATATTCAGCATCCTCAGCATTTTCAGATTCTATTTTTTCAATCGAATCTATCCACTCTATGGTATGTTCAATTGCTTCTTCTCTAAGGGATGCAAAACAACTAACTGCTTCAGGTATACTAAGCTCTAGAAACATCTCAACATATGTAGATTCTTGAAAATTAACACCCATTGGAAGCTCATTATAAGCTTTACAAAACTTCTCATAAAACAAAAGTGTTGATTCTTCCTTTCTCTCTCCTATTTCACATCTTAACATCAACATGCATATATGTTGGATTCTTTGTTTTATCAATGAAATATCCCTTTCTCTATTAACATTTTCAAAATCTTTCTTATAAAATTCAGATCTATAAAGCACATCTTGATCCATGAAGGCTGGAATTTCCACTTTACACTACTTACTTAACAACACATCTTGTTCTTGTGACAAAATTTATATCCAATTTTATGCAACCATTAACTTCTTAAAACCAAAGCATACATCTGATCCTTAGAACTGAAATTTAACCCAGAAGTATGAAAACCTTTTAAAATTACTTTTTCCTTTTCTCTTAGTGACTTAATCACCTATTAAGGGCTTTTCTATATTAACAAAACAAGAAGATTACCAGGACCAAAATTTGCAGCTGCTTTTTTTTTACCTTCTCTTTGCAAATCTGATTTAATTTTCCCTTTAATACTTTTGCATAGACTATGATTTTAAATTCATTTTATCCTTTAAATCTTGCACATTACATGCCTTTGAAATTATCTTTTTCTTCTTTATGTCTAGAATGCACCAGATTTGGACACTTGGCACACTCTGATTCACTATTATTAACTGAGTATGAAAACTCTGCCTTAACCATGGTTCACTTGGAGATTAGGAGATAACTAGGTCTCTAAGTTTCTGAATCATTTCCTTAACCCATGGTTTACTTAGAGACTTGGAGATAAGCCTTAGTCTCTAAGTCTTAGAATAAACTCTAACTCAACCCTGCTCTGACCATGGTTAACCTGGCTAGTGTATCTCTGAATCTCAGATAGATTTCTTTAAACCTAGGTTTTCTTTGAGATTAAACATGAGCCCTTGATTTGGATCTCCATCAGACGCTTCACACATGATCTCTGAATGTTGGGTACTTAACTGTTTATGTCTAGAAACTTGGCACAACGGTTTACTAACCTCTGGGTGCGATCTCGCAATGAAATCAACCTTAACTGCTAGCATCAGTGACTTTGCATGATGGTTAACCGACTTCCAGTTGCATAATCTCTGAAGGTTTGGTGCTTAACTACTAGCATCTGGCAACCTAGCGCACGGTTAGTCTGACAGTTATCTCTGAATGTTTGAAGGTTATCCTTGACCACGGTTACTTCTCAAGACTTCACGTGCTACCACCATGTGTCTTCCATGTCACCAACCATCTAGCACCATTTTCATGCCACTTGTCCGCCAGCTCATCACCAAAATTTCATATCGATCGTCTAGGCATGCTTCCCAATGCACTTCCTGCATGTGCGTGGAGAGCCTCCTTCTCATCTTCACATTATAGAATATTTTCATTTTGGCTTATAAACACCTCAAAGCTCACCTCTGGGATCAATGTGGGATTAATCCCCTTTCAAGTTTTAAAGCCCCTTATGCCTTGGCGCCCAATATTTGGGGCCAATCACATCCGTTTACTCCTCCAGCCAAGGGGCCCGCTAATGGGCCTCTTGGCTCTTATTCAAACAAGTATGCAAGTGTTGGAGTATAAAAACACTATAAAAGACCCTTACCCGCATCATGTGTGATATATGTTTTTTATTTAAAACTTCAAAATGAACCTCCTTGTTGTGCAGGCCTCTTCATTTTATGCAATGGGTAACACTTTGCTTTGTTTCCATTCACCATTTATTACATAGCATGCAGTCCCTTTGGCACACCTTGCATAGACAACCCTTCCTTCATGCCTTTCATAGGAAGTTTATACACCAATCAGCCTCCTCTTCTTATGGTGCAGACCTCCTTAGTGATTTGGGTGGCACCTCCTTGTTCCACATAGGGCTCTCTTCAATCTCCACACAGGGTGTCTTCATTTCCAGCGCAACCTGCCAAAGGTATTTGCATTAGGACTCTTGCATCATCCATGCCTTTTCTCATGTGCAGGCTCAAAGATATGGCATTGGCATTTGCTTGAAACATCTTAAAAATCTACTTTCAATGTAGCGCAAGCTCCACTTTACAAATCCAGCGTAGATCTCTTCATGCGTTGCGCAATGTTCTGTCACCTCACTTTGCATTTAATTGGTAAGTTTTAAAGTTTATGTTTCTCCCTTGTACTGCGTAGGGTCTTCATTCATCTATATTGCACAAGTTCAAATTGAAATAATGCACAAGCTTTCTTCCTCCAAACTTTAGCGCAGCCATTACCTTTATTTGATATGCCCCGTCTCAAAAATGTTGTGCAGGATCTAATAATTATTATTTCCCACTCCTTGAATTTCTGCGCAAGACTCCAATACATATGTCTACACTTCCATATTGGTTAAAATTCCCTCTTAAAATTTTAAGACTCTCCCTCAAAATCAGCGCACACACTTGCAATACACCACGTAGCCTTCATTGTATCAATACCTGCCATTTTTCTTTGGTTGTGTGTTTCATTCGAGCATGGGCTCCTTCTATGCACTGACACCTGCCAAAATGATTTTGAAATTTTCTTTTGTATTTCTTAAAATGTCTCTTAACACATGCATAGGCTTTCCTTATTTCATCCTGTACAGCTTCCTCCAATGTTTGTGCAGGCCTCCCTTTCAAAACAACTTCCAAATACTTTCCCAACAAAACAAAAGTAATCAGCATAGCAATTGTTTCAAAGTAGTTTTCTATCCATTACCCACTAACAACACAATAAAGGAGGGCACAGACAAAAAAAACTAAGCAACTTATGTGCCAAGTGCAACTAATATATCCATACTTGTTGAACCATTTCTCAGTGCTCCATAGGCTGAAACATAAAATCACTTACTAATAACATGGGAAGTTTTGTGAAACATTTTTTATTTGTTCTATGCAGAAACTCCACCATTAACTTTTCCAAGTGAAATCAAGAGCCATCCAAAATAGACTTTGCAATGCGCAAGAGAAAAGGGCAAGCTCATATGCAAATCCTAATCCAAGTCCTTGTATAATAATAATTTGAATATCAAATCTCAGTGTAGCCTGGAATGAATCTTGCAACATCATTACTCTGATATTCCTTCTTATCTCCTATTTACATTGATGTAGCTTGGATGAGCATTGGCACCTTTTTCAATTTGACCCAACAATAGCAACTGGTCACCGGAACGGGCATTAAAAAATGATCAAAAAACCTCGAGGAATCATGCAATCTGAAAACTATGCTCATTTACAACAAAAGAGGACATGTGCCAAAGGGATTTGCATGAAAACTTTAGGGTCACAAGATAAAAATGTTCAAAATAAGCTACTTCATTTATTTTGCAGCTGGAAGTATTCAAACACATGCAAACCCTTCCTAAAATGCAACTTGGAAAGATACTAGATCAACTCTTGAGGACCTGTCACTTGGCATAGTGATTCTTTAAAACATTATGAGTATGCACACAAAAGGGCTTTACCTAATTCAACTCCATGTGCAATGTGTAATTGATCAAACATGGTGATTCTGAAATACTGTGCAAGTGCAAATGTTAAGACAACAGAAATTGCAAATAGATTAGCCTTTGAAAAAATAGGGAATCATGCCTTGAAGTCCAACCATTGGTTCAAGGAAAACATTAAAATACAAGGAGCACAAGGAAATAATTCGCAACTCAAAATCATCACTTGATTAAAAGTTTCAATCCTCTAAAGATGACTGCTCTGTAAACTTATTCTATCTCGCATTGGAAATCTACATAAACTGCTTTTAGTTTTGATTTCACAAACCAATCAAAAGAGACTCTTATAGTCTGATACCTGGAACATGGATTCATTTTCACATATGAAATGCAGAACTTTAATTAACTTGCTCCAACGATCAACTGGCCAACTGATATTAATCTGCAAAGTCGGCACTTTCAAAAATAGTGAAATTGCAAAAATTTGGATTTGGAAACAGCTAGGCAAAGTGGTCAAATGGATTGACCAACGTTTGAAACTCTTCAAAGGGGTACACTTCTAGGTTTACAATGCAAGGGAACTTTCACTTCTTCAAAATCTTGAACTATGTACAAATGGGGATAGAGACTCATTTCCATGCCTATAAAATAATGCAAAAACCCTTATGTCTTGACTAACAACCAGGCATTAGATACAATCCTCTAAAGTGGGTCACTTAGGAAAATTAGAATAAGTGCAAAATGCAGATCTGTATAACCACCTCCAAATGGCCATCTCCAAAACATGTCAAATCTAAAATCTGAGGGGTGGAACCTATTACACATGCTAAATGAAAGGTGTTGAACCCACTCTCCAAGCTATATCTCATGAAAAACATCAGGTCACTTGCTACCTGCATCCAAACTTGGCTTCTCACAAAAGATTTTTAAGGCAGCAACTTACACTTATAGAAATTTTTAGTATAGTCACTCCAAAATGTACCTGGAATTTTGGAGTTCCAACACTAGATCTGACTGAGGACGCGTGCCCAATGCGGGCATGCAAAAAAACTTATAATCTCATGGTTAAAGCAGACCAGTCAACAAAAAATTAGATCATTTCACTCTCTTCTCTTTTCCAACTCAAAAAACTGGGAACCCTTTATTGAAAGCAAACACACCACACAACTGAAGGGAAAGGAAATAAACTATACAAGCACTGAAATTGTTTATAAAAGGCCAGAAGCCCCAAAACTGGAATCAACTCTTATCTCTATCGACCATATGATTCTCATCTCCATAAATCAAAGGTAAGGTAAAACTATTTCTTCCATGTGTCTAATCAAAAACACTATCATTCACCTTCGACATATCAAACAAAAGACAATCAACAAACTCACCATCACTTGGAAAAACAAAGTCATTGAAACATTGTGAATGTTGATCATTGTGTGACATCAAAACATGACACCCTTCACTATCACCGACTTGCTGAAAGAAGAAACATTCCAGCTCACTCTCATGGCTGGAAACATCCATATTCTGAACATTAGTTTGCACCAAAGAACACAGTTCTTTTATATTAGCATTTTTCAAACTAAAATAGAACATCTCAAAACAATAATCTGACTCCATAAAATCAGGGGTAGATTGTTGATCAATACTTCTATCAACATCTTTTAAACCTGGGAAAGCATTTTCAGTCAATGGTTTTTTAATCACTTGCAAATCTGAGAAAACACATTCAGATTTGTCACTTTTTTCAGCATCATGGCTTAAACAAGAATTACTAAGACTAGGTTCATGAAAATATGAATCCACACTAGTACATAAATCCTCATATTTATCATATATGACAGCAACAAATTCATCACAATCATATGTACTCTTATCTTGCATATCATCAACTTCAAAAATAGGAGAAGGAAACTCAGCATAATTTTCACATTTCATGCCCTCACTAACATCATCTTCATCAAAACATATATCCATTGGGCATGCAATTCTAGAATCATATTTAGAAGGATACCTCTAAAAATTAGTAGCTAAGAGTTCTAATATTTTCTCACTTCTTAGCGGGCATTGGAATGCTTGCTCAATTTCTTTGGTCTCTTGCTCAGTGTTGAACACATCTTCCTCATTGGAAACAAGGATCTAGATCTCTTGGTTTGTGTTATCTTGTGCAAATAAATCACTACAACAACTTACATCTGCATCATAATAATCATCTTGTTGTTCACACAAAGTTTCTTCAAACTAAAACAATAAATCTGCATCTTCATGCTGACAAAAAGAAAAATTTATAGACTCAATGGAGTCATTTTCAGCTAGAGATTCATCTTCATCATATTGTTGTTCATATACTTCATTGTTAGCATCATAACCAACACTTTCAACATAAGTAGACTTAGCATCATCTACATAACTAGATTCATATTCAGAATCCTCAGCATTTTCAGATTCTATTTTTTCAATCAAATTTATCCACTCTATGGTATGTTCAATTGCTCATTCTCTAAGGGATGCAGACTAACTGATTGATTCAGGAATACTAAGCTCTAGAAACATCTCAACATATATAGATTCTTGAAATTCAACACCCGTTGGAAGCTCATTATAAGTTTTACGAAACTTCTCATAAAAGAAAAGTGTTGATTCTTCCTTTCTCTCTCCTATTTCACATCTTAATGTCAACATGAATATCTGTTTGATTCTTTGGTTTATCAATGAAATATCCCTTTCTCTATTAACATTTTCAAGATATTTCTTATAAACTTCAGATCTATAAAGCACATCTTGATCCATGAAGGCTGGAATTTCCACTTTACACCACATACTTAACAACACATCTTGTTCTTGTGACAAAATTTCTATCCAATTTTATGCAACCATTAACTTCATAAAACAAAAGCATAGTTCTAATCCTTAGAACTAAAATTTAACATGGAAGTATGAAAACCTTTTAAAATTACTTTTCCCTTTTCTCTTAGTGAATTAATCACCTATTAAGGGGATTTTCTCTTTTAACAAAACAAGAAGATTACCAGGACTGAAATTTGCAGCTGTTGTTTTTTACTTCTTAACTGGAAATAGGGAAGATCTAGAGCCTCCTTTGCAACTCCATCAGGTTCTTTCTTCGCAAATTTTCCACCTCCTTTGAGAGGAAAAATTTCAAACAATAAGAACTATTTGCAAATTACTTTTAATTCTCTGTTTTCTCCAACCAGCAAAGTCGCATAATTCTTTCTTCCTTTCGGTGCAAAAAAAAACACACTATCCAGGATACGTTCTCAAAGATCTGAAACAAATTTCAGATTTGAACTCGTGACTCTCTTCTTCAACCAGACTCTAGGATTATTGAGCAAAACAATGAAATCACCATCTTAAACTTTGTGTCCTATTACTTCCCTAGCAGAGTCGCCAATTTGTTAGATCTTTTTCTTGTAGAATCAAAATAGATCAATAACTAACCAACTCTACAACTCCCAACTCCTAATTCTAAAAAGAAAAAGTCTAATTGACAAGGATAAAACATCTTCCTTCACTTTGAGTTCCACATCACTCAGGTGGGTATTACCTAATCTAGACACACATGAATCCTTTATAAGGAATACAAGATTGTAGATATATAACTGTGGAATAGTTTTCAAACCCTTAGGTAACAAATACCTCAATATTTTGTCAAGTCTTATGCATTATTCCACTTTCATAGAGTATGTCTGAAAACTAGAGAAATCCTAACTCCTAATCAATATGAAAGGGAAATGATTTTCAATTTTTTTTTGGTTAATGGATCTCTAAAATACCCCAAGTCTTTCATAGACCAGTGCCTTATCCAATGTGCAACAGAGTCAAACATATCATTACAAAGAAGATAATGAAATAAGGAAAAAAACATAGTTTGACATGTCTATATGCCTTACATAAGACATACCCTATCAATCAAGTTATACTTGTGAATCCACCTGTGTTTTCAAATATGTGATTCCCTACTCAAATAATTTAACCCTCTCCTTGGAAGAGACCTTAGAATAGACAATACATTAATCAACATCCACTAAAAGACAAGTCTAGAATATCCTTAATACCCCATCTCATACATATCTAAATACATATTTAAATACATACCCTATCAATCGAGTTATACTTGTGAATCCACTTGTGTTTTCAAATATGCAATTCCCTACTCAAATAATTTAAACCTCTCCTTGGAAGAGACCTTAGAATAGACAATACATTAATCAACATCCACTAAAAGAAAAGTCTGGAATATCCTTAACACCCCATGTCATACATATCCTAAATCATAGTTGTCCCTTGAATAACTCTATTGCAAGATTTACAATATAAAAAAATAAAACATTCTGGATGCCCTAGTTTATATGATTCAGAAACAAAATGGAGACAACTTTATAATAGAACAAAAATATTGAATTTCATTCATAGGAAAGTTATTACAATGATGTTATTCCCTAAAACAGAAAGGATACAAGAACACCCTATATGCATAGAAGAGGGAAACTATATACAAAGGTACCACGCTTGGAACCTGCTCTGAACTTTTGTAGAGAAATTGAATGGAAACAGGAACCCCCAGAACAGAGAAAAAAATAGAAACCCTTACAAAAGAGAAAAGAGGGATACAAATAGAAGAAGGAAACCCTAAAATTTATTTCTGATTAGCATCTGTCCTTCTTGAAATATGATTTTTACTTATCCTTCAATTCTCCGCTTGACTTGATCTTTCTTCAAAAATATTTGAAAATGCAATCTCATCTCCACCAAAGAAATCTGATCTTCTCTACAAACTGTCTCTTCAAAATATTATCTCACTTGCCTCTTCAAATATCTTCCAAATCTGATTTCAAGCTTTTGAGATAATCCTCTGTGAATCATTCTCTGTCAAGACTTGGAAATAAAATATATTTCACCAGACAATAGAATAAGATTGTTCTTTAATGCTTGCACATTATGTTATATTTTTGCATTTTATACCTTCTCTATGCAAATTTAATTTAATTTTCCTTTTAATGCTTTTGCATAGACTATGATTTTTAAATCATTTTATCATTTAAATCTTGCACATTCCATGCCTTTGAAATTATCTTTTTCCTCTTTATGCCTAGAATGTACTAGATTTGGACACTTGTCACACTCTTATTTTTTGCTCTTAACTGGGTCTAAAAACTCTACCTTAACCATGGTTCACTTGGAGATTAGGAGATAACTAGGTCTCTAAGTTTCTGAATCATTTCGTTAACCCATGGTTTACTTAGAGACTTGGAGATAAGCCTTAGTCTCTAAGTCTCAAAATAAACTCTAAATCAACCCTTCTCTGACCATGGTTAACCTGGCTAGTGTATCTCTGAATCTCAGATGGATTTCTTTAACCCTGGGTTTGCTTCAAGATTAAATGTGAGCCCTTCATCTGTATCTCCATAAGACGGTTCGCGCATGATATCTGAATGTTGGGCACTTGACCGTTTACATCTAGTGACTTGGTACGGTGGTTTACTAACCTATAGGCCTGATCTCGCCATGAAATTAACTAATTGACTGCTAGTCACATAATCTCAGAAGGTTTGGCACTTAACCTCTAGCATCTGGCAACCTAGTACGTGGTTAGTCTGGTTGTTATCTCTGAATCTCTAAAGGTTATCCTCAACCACGGTTACTTCTCAAGACTTCATGCGATGCTACCACGTGTCTACCATGTCACCAACCATCTATCACCATTTAAATGCCACTTGTCTACCATCTCATCACCAAAATTTCATATCCGTCGTCTGGGCATGCTTCCCAATGCACCGCCTACATGTGCATGAAGAGCCTCCTGCTCATCTTCACATTATAGATTGTTTGTGTTTTGGCTTATAAACACCTCAAATCTCACCTCTGGGATCAATGTGGGATTAATTCCCTTTCAAGTTTTAAATCCCTTTATGCCTTGGTGGCCAAAATTTGGGGCCAACCACATCCATTTACTCCTCCAGCCAAAGGGCCCACCAATGGGCCTCTTGGCTCTTATTCAAACAAGTATGCAAGTGCTGGAGTATTAAAAAACTATAAAATACCATTACCCACGACATGTGGGATACATTTTCTCTCTTTAAAACTTCAAAATGAACCTCTGTGTTGCGCAAACCTCTTCATTTTATGTAATGCGCAACACTTTGCTTTGTTTCCATTCACCATTCATTAGGTAGGATGCAGTCCCTTTGGCACACCTTGTGCAGATAAACCTTCCTTCATGCCTTGCACAAGTAGTTTATATGCCAAGCAACATCCTCTTCTTATTGCACAGATCTCCTTTGTGATTTGGGTGACACCTCCTTGTTCTGCATAGGGCTCTCTTCAATCTCCACGTAGGGTGTCTTCATTTCCAGCACAACTTGCCAAATGTATTTGCATTGGGACCCTTGCATCCTCCATGCCTTGTCTCATGTGAAGGATCTACGATTTGGCATTGGCATTTTCTTGAAACATCTTAAAAATTTGCCTTCAATGCAGTGAGGGCTCCACTTTACAAATCCAACACAGATCTATTCATGCCTTGTGCAATGTTTTGTCACCTCACTTTGGATTTGATTGGTAAGTTTTAAATTATTTTTTTCTCCCTTGTGCTGTGTAGGGTCTCCATTCATATACATTGCGCAAGTTCAAAATGAAATAATGTGCAAGCTTTCTTCCTCCAGACTTTAGCATAGTCATTACCTTTATTTAATATGCCCCCTCTCAAAAATGTTGGGCAGGCTCTAATCATTACTATTTCCCACTCCTTGAAGCTCTGTGCAAGATTCCAATACATATGTCTACACTTCCATATTGGTTAAAATTCCCTCTTAAAATTTTAATACTCTCCCTCAAAATTAGCGTAGACACTTACAATACACCACGCATCCTTTATTTTATTAATACTTGACATTTGTCTTTGGTTGTGTGTTTCATTCCAGCGTGGGCTCCTTCTATGCACTGACTCCTGCCAAAATGATTTTGAAAGTTTTCTTTGTATTTCTCAAAATGTCTCTTAACACATGCATAGGCTTTCCTTATTTCATTTTGTGCAGCTTCCTCCAATGTTTGCATAGGCCTCCCTTTCACAACAACTTCCAAATACTTTCCCAAAAAAACAAAAGTAATCATCATAGAACTTGTTTCAAAGTAGATTTCTGTCCATTAGCCACCAACAACACCATAAAGGAGGGCACAGACCAAATAATTTAAGTAGTTGATGTGCCAAGTGCAACTAATACATCCATACTTGTTGAACCATTTCTCAGTGCTCCATAGGCTACAACATAAAATTGCTTGCCAATAACAATGGAAGTTTTGTGAAACATTTTTTATTTGTATTGTGTAGAAACTCCACCATTAAATTTTCCAAGTGAAATCAAGAGCCTTCCAAACTAGAATTTGCAATGTGTAGGAGCAAAGGGCAAGCTCATATGTAAATCCTAATCCAAGTCCTTGTATAATAATATGAATATCAAATCTCAGTGTAGCCTAGAATGAATCTTGCAACATCATTAATATGATATTCCTTCTTATCTCCCTTTTACATTTATGTAGCTTGGATGAGCATTGCCACCTTTTGCAATCTAACCCTACACTACTACATTTGGGGCCAAATTTCAACAGAAACTTTCAACGAATAATTTTTTTTAATGAATTTGGTGTTTTTTTTGTAATAGGCCCCGATGGTGTTAGTATTCTAATGGGTTTTAAATAGACCATCAATATTCCAAAAGTTTCAGGGTATAGATGAAAAAAAGGTGTAACGCCCAAATCATTTTTATTTTGATTACAGAGAAAAGGAGTGGGAGAAAACATGAGTGAAAGCTGAGCGCAAGAGAAGGTACATGATTTCTTCATCTTCATTGCATTGCATTTTATTTGATCATGAATGGTCTCTGAAATGACTGCATTCTACTAGTGTCATGCCTTATCCTGTACTTTATCTCTATTATTTGATGTTATTGGTGCTTGTGCTCAAGGATATCGATTCACGGTTTTGAATTGTTTGAATTCACATTTGTTGTTATTACTGGCACATTTAATGATGCCACTGTATATTGTTGAGATTCTCATTGAAATGACCACATTCTACTGGTGTCATGCCCTAGCCCATGCTTTAACTCCATTATTTGATATTATTGGTGCTTGTGCTCAAGGATATCAATTTTTTTGAAATGTTTACTATGGTTATCAAATGAACAGCCCGTGAGCTTCTAGCTAGGCTCCATTTGTATTGATAGCTCAGTGCATCAAATTTATTGTATCATTCATATTTGAGACAAATAGGACAAAGAATGATTTTGATTTATTTTCTCTATTTTGATCCCTAAGTGGCTTACAACCCTAGAGAAGTATATGCATATTTACGGATGTAGTTGCAGGATATATAGCAACTGATAATTCACAAGAAATCCATGCATCCAATTTGAATAGTAATTAATACAAATAAATAGGGTCCTCTAATGGCCCAATCATTCAAACCTTGACTGTCCCCTCAATGAGTGACCCTTCAAAATCGGGTTATCATGTAATCAGTTAGTGACCCTTCATTCTCCTGGTCTGCCCTACATCCAAACATATTGGAAATACAAAATACAATGATAACAAGTCTTTCACAATCCCCCTTCCCTCAAGGAACACTATCAACCATCCCTTCCACATAGCATTTCACTACTGTATGAGTGGATTGTGTAGGAATAGTTAACATTAAACAAGGAGAAAACTCCTCAACACATCTTGGAAACCATTGAATTCAATAATAAATGAAACCTAACACCAACACTATTCCTTCCATTCATTTCTACCAAGAATAAAGAATTTAATCCATTCAACATTACATATAATCATTAGACTAAGACGGTTGGTTGGATGCACAAATAGCCTCCACATCAAGCTTGCCCTATTTACTAGGGTCACATCACACCCCATAGGTAGGTGGAGATATAATATGCAATGACACCCTCCCCTCCACACAACACTATGTCTCCTCTCTATCTTCTCTTCCCCATGTCTCCCTAGCAATCATCCTTTGACCATTTGTAATCCTTAAAGATTTCACTGTTGTTTTTTTTCCTTTTGCAATGTGACATTACAATAGCCTTTGCTTTCAGTTTGCATAAAAAACTACTTGTGTCATCCTTAGCTCATTACTCTTTCCTGCTACTGTAGTGTATGCTTCTACTATTCACTCTCTATGTACATTTTCTTTTGTTTTGTGTATCATGTGCTTACTCTTGCATTTCCAATTATGTAATGTGATCATGTTTTTAATTGTCTTCCCCGGATCATATAGTATTATAGATATTTTGCTCTGTTAGGCTGCCATGTTGAAATACAACAATCACTTCTATTACAAAATTTTGAACCTGTTTGTTTTATTGTGATTAGATTGAAGCAAAAACGTAAGAATATTGGTTTTGTTTCATCTCATTCAAAAATGATTATGCCACAATTTTCCCTTTTGCTTCAATAATCCAATGTATGTGTAGGGTACACTAAAATATTGTATTCATTGGAGTAAAGAAGTTAAACTTTGAACCAATCTATGTGCAAGATATTAGAATTCAAATCAATAATTATTAGTGCATTCAGAAATTTAGTAGTTTGCAAAGTTATGTTTGATAAAATGTGATGCCGTGATAAATTCTAGGGCTCTATTGTATTCTGCATGGATTAAAAAAGCCTAATTTGAGGTAAGGCTAATGACATATTCTGGAATTAAAAAAATCCTAATGACATATTCTGGAATTGTTTGCGTGGATTAAAAAAAATCCTAATGACATATTCTAGAATTGTTTGTGTTTTCTAAGGTTGAGCCTTAACAATAGTTATGTCAGTTAAGTGATAGACAAGAGCATTTTTCTTCTTCTGATTTTTAGCGAACCATTTTGTATCATATATCTATTGAATATAACACCCACAACAATTTACAAGCATAAAAAAGAGATGCATTCAATAAATCATGTGCATAAACAAGAGACACATTAATTTGCTGATTGAAATTTTGGTTAGAAGTGAAGAGAGAGAAAATTGGATATGTCAAAAGATATAGTTACCTCACAATACCACTTAAATCTAGGTCCAATTACCATTTTATTTTCACTTTCTTTCACGTGTTTTCTATAATTTGATATTTTATTAGTTTGAAGACAAGAACTGTAACTATTTATTTTCATTTTTCCTATTTCTTATATCTTTGAGTAGCATTCAAATAAGAATGGTG
>MU223242.1:3176203-3231496 GCA_018584345.1 Thuja plicata | reverse complement strand
TTGATGCTTCAATGGTTAAACTGAAACACTATGACATGTTCATATTGCAACTTGAATTGCAGATTTTTAGATCTATTTAAGTACATTACCTCTCTGACCAATGTATCAATTCAATCCTTGTGCTCCACACTTTTTGCTCTGTGATGCTATGCTCATTGTTCGTTGGTTGTCTACAAAATTCCTTAGCTCTCCTTCAACTTGTTTGATCAGCACTAAATGAATTTGTTCTTCATCAGTTTCTCTTCAGCATCCTCTTTCTATTCACTCCCCTTAATCCCATCCGTAAATGAATTAAGCTTGTCTCTTATATAGACATAATATTCATTATTTCTTGGTTCTTGATTCTTGGCATGATAAACAATCCAGCCAATTAGATTTAAAGCATAACTCATGATTTGTCTTGTAGATATCTTCATGCCAACTGTACAAATCATCTTTAAATCAATCACTTATCTCTGGTCGAATAAAACAAAGTAGACAACCAGTTAAGTCTATATTTAGCTTTGCCAGCTAGACATTTTGTCATTTTCTGAACTCTTTGTTCTATCAGTCACCACTGCAGTTAGTTGTCGGTGACAACTGACTGATCCGTCAGTGAGACTCTAGTTAGCTTCATGATCTCCATCCATTGGGAATTATTGGAATTTTACTCGTCGGGAAACCTTCTGACTTTTCTCATCGGGCATCACTATGGTTTTTCTTCGTCAGGAAACACTATTCTTCTGATCGTTGGGTATCACTATGACTGTTCTTCTTTTCTCTGTCTGTTGGTGTGCACTCCATCGATGTTGTTTGTCACTTAGTGAATACTTGAATTTTATGTATTGTTGAAAGCATAAATTTGGCTCCTTTGGTTCTCTGAAGTCTTTGGCATTATGTACATGACCGTATAGATGATATCAAGTTGACATCAATGACAATACAGTCCATTAACTGATTTAATGACTTTCATTATCTTTCAACTTAACATTATCAAACATTCAATCAGTTACATATCATCAGGAATCATTATCTATCTTCCTTGATTGCAAATAAATTTCTTCATAGTTGAAAAATTTAGATTTGGACAATAACTCAATCACTCCAAAAATTTCATTCACTCAGACTTTAGTGAAAATTTGGCAATTGTTTTTAACACTAAAAATAAGAAATTTGTATAAAATTTCTGGAAAACATTCCTACTACTAAATTTAAAGAACATAATATTGATTTATTTCATATATAGGTCAGAATTAGACTTCAATATACATCATAGACAAAAAAATAAGGTCAATACATATCAACCTTAAGTTTCAATATAATTAATATTACAAACTATTGTTTGAAGGGTTCATTATCAATTTGTTGATGCCATTTTTTTTTAATAATTAAGGGGCTGGAGCTGATAGTGTTTCATTTATATATATATAAATAAGATATACATTATGCAGAGTTCAGAAGCCACCAAAGATACGACTTAAACTAATCTAAGCATAAGGTCTGCAAGCCCTACTAAGACTGTGAAAATGCAGTGAAACTAAAACATTATACAAAAAAACTTCTAAGGCTTCACCATTGCAAATCCACTCAAATTCTACATTTTAACGTTTGAAATGTCTTGCTAATTGAGTAAAATCCCTAGCCAAAATAAGAGTTCAAAAAACATAGTTTAAATTAGCAGAATAGGAACTGTGATCAATGGAATAAATACATTATTCCCTGACCAAGCTCTACCAGCCTAGCTCCTATCTCTTCTGGAAAGAGATTCCCATTTTCTTGAAGAAAGGCTCCAAACTTCTCTGTATCATACTCCTTAACACCTACTTTGAAGGTTGTCCATGCCTTTTTCATCAAAGTCTTCTTACCTTCTGCCTCCACCGCAAAATAACCTAGAAAACCATTACTTGTTAACTAGGTGTCGATGCTATCCATTGTTGTCCCCACCTCTATATATATGTCTTCTGCTACAATCCTATGGGCCAGTCTGAGTGCATGCAGAGGATGCCCAAAAATTTGAACGACCAGTTGGAATAACTCTGCCACCAACACACCGTCATGAACATGATTTCTAGACCAAAATTCTCCTCCCAGCATCACCACCATTGTCATTTTCTCCTTTTCATTCACCCGGATAAAAATTCTCTGTATTTTTCCTCTAGGGTCTCCTACAGCAATTCCACCTTGCTGCAATGGCAACTTATACCCAGATGATTCGCCATAGTCTTATGAAGAAACACAAAAATAGGGGAATATAAATAGACCACACTGCAAGTTCTTCGATTGTGATAAGGTTGAACTAAATTTTGTAGGGTACTTATTCACGGGTTAATTCAGATATCTCTCATGCACACTGACTAAACATCCCTTCCCTCTGACATCATCATTTCCAATTGATCTCCTTTAGTACTATATATGATACAACTTGTATCTTGAGTGATGGTGGCCTTCAACTCTATCTAATCACTACGGTAGTCCCTAAGAATAAATTTACCTTGAATCTGTGCTTGGAAGTGTATGATAAATATCTCGTGGGATATTCCACTTCCACTAATTGGAACAATCATTCTCTGGCATCAACCTATGCCTTTTCTCATGATCGTCCCTATATCTTCTGCAATTATCTCATGTAGTTTCATCGGCATGTGATCATCATACTCAAATCCCATATCCTCATTGTTGTCGATCCACAAATTCACCAAGAGGTCTACCGCCCTGTTACCTTCTCAAAAAACATGTTGGAGATGATATTCCCCCAATGTTTTCAAGTGAATCAAGATTTTCATAATCCAATTTTCCAGTCTCCATGATTGGAAAGCCCCTTTCATAATTATGTTAATGATGACCTGTGAGTCTCCCTTGATGATAAGGTTGCTTATTCTATTTGATGCACACCATTTGAGACCGGTTTCTAATGCAGATATCTCTGAATAATGGGCTAGGAGTAGAGATAACAGAGCTTAAAAGACCATCATAGTTGGTCTCTTTATTTGGTCCATATTATTGAAAATAATATGGACTGAAGAAAGAGACCAACTACGATGGTCTCTTGAGCTTTGTTATCTTTAATGTGCATATCTGTCACTTTTCTGACACATATGGAAATGCTTTCGAATGTGGTGCTATACCTCCAATGGGACATCCTGTCAGAACATTATTACGTACTGTTTCTATTCTGACAGATATAATATCAGAGAGAAATGATTTTCGACAAATCAGTGTGATAGGAATGCTATACCACCGACGGGTTTACCTGTCGAATAATCACTGCAGTTCTATCATTCTTCTGATAGATAAAATGTCAGAAAGTAATGATTTGTGATAGAAAATTGCACCAGGCTTACTATATCTCTGATGGGTGTTCCGACAGAAAACCCAAATGGTTTGTCAGAGTTCTGATAGGTCTGCCATAAGAAATTTGATAACAAAGCTGGTATTCATGTGCTAGTTTCTGATAGAATTAGATGTTGGCAAACCGATGGTAACCACTTCCATCAAAATTTGCAAAGCAAAAATGCTGACGGATACATATGTCAAAATTTTGACAGCTAGGCATTGCAAATCTAACAAATGGCCACAAGAATTTGGCCTCAAATGTACTAGTGCAACAATAGCAACTGGTCACCAAAACGGGCATTAAAAACCAATCAAAAATCCTCCAGGAATCATGCAATCTGAAAACTATTTTCATTTCCAACAAAATAGGACATGTGCCAAAGGGATTTGCATGACAACATTAGGGTTGCAAGAAAAAAATGTTCAAAATAAGATACTTCATTTCTTCTGCAGCTGGAAGTATTCAAAAAATGCAAACCCTACCTAAAATGCAACTTGGAAAGATACTGGATCAACTCCTAAGGACCTGTCACTTGGCATAGTGATTATTTAAAACATTCTGAGTATGCATGCAAAATGTCTTTACCGGATTCAACTCCATATGCAATGTGTAACCGATCAAACATGGTGATTCTAAAATACTCTGCAAGTGCAAAGCTTAAGACAGCAGAAATTGCAAATAGATTAGCCTTTGCAAAAATAGGGAATCATGCCTTGAAGCCCAACCATTGGTTTAGGGAAAACATTCAAATACAAGGAGAACAAGGAAATAATTTGCAACTCAAAATCATCACCTGATAAAAAATTTCAATCCTCTGAAGATGACTTCCCTGTGAACTTATTTTGTCCCACATTGGAACTCAGCATAAACTGATTTTAGTTTTGATTTCACAAACCAATCAAAAGAGAATCTTATAGTATAATACCTGGAACATAGATTTATTTTCACATATGGAATGCATAACTTCAATTAAATTTCTCCAATGATCAACTGGCCAGCCGATATTAATCTGCCAAGTCAGCACTTTCAAAACTTTTTGAACTTAAACACAGTGAAATTGCAGAAATCTGGATTTGGAAAAAGCTAGGCAAAGTGGTCAAATGGATTGACCAAGGTTTGAAACTCTTCAAAGGGGCACACTTCTAGGTTTAAAATGTAGGAGAACTTTCAATTCTTCAAAATCTTGAACTGGGTACAAATGGTGGGACCTCAAAGTAAGGCACTTAGAAATCTGCATTTTCACACTTGGTAAACTAGAATAAAATGCAAATGGAATGGCTTAAGAAAAGTTATCAAATGAGCTCAAAAGGGTTTGAAAATGGGGATAGACAATAATTTCCATGCCAATAAAACAATGAAAAATCCCTTATTTCTTGACTAACAACCAGGCATTAGATACAAGCCTCCGAAGTGGGTCACTTAGGAAAATCTGAATAAGTGTAAAATGCAGATATGTGTAACCACCTCCAAATGGCCATCTCAAAAACATGTCAAAACTTAAATATGAGAGGTGGAACCTATTATACATGCTAAATGAAAGGTTTTGAACCCACTCTCCAAGCGGTATCTCATGAAAAACATCAGGTCACTTGCTACCTGCATCCAAACTTGGCTTCTCACAAAAGATTTTTAGGGCAGCAACTTACACTTACAGAAATTTTCAATATAGTCACTCCAAAATGTACCTGGAATTTTGGAGTTCCAACAAATACATCATTGGAGGGTGTGGGGGAATTTCTTATGCAATGTTGATAATTCAAAGGAATTTAACAAGAGAAAGGAAGAGAAAATAATCTAAGAGAGATAGTTGAAGAATAAATTTTTACCATGATAAAACCAAGAACTAGGAGCAAGCCCCAAAATCCAATACAAGGAGACAAGAAGATTTTGAAAGGGGAAAAGGAAAGAAAAACCCTTGGTGATATTATGAAGACATAGAGAGAGAGAGAGAGAGAGAGAGAGAGAGAGAGAGAGAGCTTATTATAATGACTTTAAAGAGTAGAAATGAGAGAGGAGATCATCTCTTTTATAGAGATGAGGAGAGGAGTTACAAAGTAACTTGCCAATCTATGAATGCCAACATCCATAATAGGTGTGTGCAAAGTGTCAGGATTATCTAATTTCTTATTAAAGGAATTACAAAATATAACATGTCCTCCCACTGAGACTAGAGGACAAAATACATTTTATAGGAATCACCTAAGTAAATAAATGAATACAAGGAAATATTAAATATTCTAACACACCCCCCCCCCCCCCCCCCAACTCTTTAGCTTTACTTGGGGAGCTTACATCAATGGGAATTAAACCCAATTTGTACCAAAATCTGTAACTTGAGCTTCATCTTCATGGTACAAGGGTACATTTGATTGTGTTCAAGTGGAGGGATATCCACATCTTCAAGTAATCTTCTTGAGTTATAGGACATGTGTAGATGAATTGATTCCTTAATTGTGCCTTGATGAGTCACCTAAATCAAAGAAACATAGAAACAAGAAACAAAGAAACTATCCACAGGTATAGAATGGCATTTGATATCCAAGTTAGTATATCCTTTGAAACTTTTACATCAGAAAATATTTTGTAAAGAACTCTCATAGTTTAGAATTAGGTAGAAGGATAGAAATAAGTGCATGATATTTCAACAAAATTGCAATGGAGCTAACATGGTATCAAGATAAACAAGATTCTCAAAGTCTCAAAATGAACAAATAAGATACTATAAACATTATCAATGCTCTCATAAAAGAAACATACTAATGCACAAATGAACATAGACAAGGCCAACTAATGGACATGCATCAACATTGCATCAATCACATAAATATAGATAGTCCACTAATGAGTCATCCCACTGCAAGTGAATGGGTCTCAAATCCATCACCTACATGACCCACGATCTAAGCAATGAAGAATGTAGTTCATTATCATATTAGTAGAATTTGTAAATTATTATGAGAGAGAAAAAGATAAATTAGTAGAACATGTGACTCAAACACCAAATCAATCCATAATTTTATTTTCCAAGCATGTTTACCATTATAAATTATAAAGAAAGGGTTATGAGTAGTAAAACATATTGCCTTCAAATGTATATAAAAAATTTAACAAAGTGTAAGAAGTATTTCAAGAGATTCATCCTCACCATGAGGAAAAGATAAAGATGAGCCAAATAATCTAAAAATGGAGGGAAACAAAATGAAGAACATCCTCTTTATGAGGAACAAAATGAAGGGAAACTATTGGAATAACTATGGAAATTTGGGACTAAGAGGGGAGGGGTGAATCAGTACCACTAAAAAATTTCTAACCACATTCACTGATTAAACCATATACTGATGCTTACTGATTACCAATTTCATAACTTTAAAATGAAAGTAATATAATGCTTATAAAACCATAGCATCAAAACATTAAACAATATAACTCATAACACCATGATTTTGGTAATGCAAAAATTGTTGGTTAGAGGACAAAACTGCGGTGGGGATGACACCCACAACCTTCACTAACTATAGTATAAACGGTGCTCAATTAGAGCTACAAAGTTTAGCTATTTTTGATAGCTTAACTAGTTAAGAGTGTATATAAGAATTGTTAGGTATACCTAGTTAAAGAATTTTTACAAACTCTACACTTAGAGATGTACCCTGTTAAAGGATTTACAAATATAAGATCAGTTAAGATCTACCTAGTATTGGGATTTAAAGCTCTCAATACAATAGTATCAAATAACTTAACAATGTCTATAAAAATACATCAAATGTAAATGTTGTTCAGAATCGATGTGCTCTGATTTGTATTACCTTAATCTCAAACTATAACACTATTATGTTTCACTTTGTTGTAACTAAATTTTTGCTCTAATTTTGTTCTTTAATAACTCCTTTAACTTTCTCAGCAACAACAATAGCTCTCTTTGTCTTTCTCTATATATTTATCTCTTAAAAAATCATCAAATATATAGATTTGTTTTTCCTGTTAATACTATGGGTTGGGTACACTGTAAATTTCTTTTGACCATTAGATCTTTCCAGCTCGATGACCATGTCACTTTTACCTTGGTAGTTGTTGTTTTTCTTGGAAATAAAAAACTTTCTTTTTTTCATTTGATATATGCCTTAGATCTTCACTCTGAATTATTTAAATCATTGATCATGTAAAAAACCATTATAAATGCTTTTAGACTCATAATTAATTCTCTAAAAATCATTAAATGTGATATGATCATGTTTTGAATTAACTGTCAAACTCGGTTGAGTAACTCCATAATACTCGGTTAAATGATCTTCATCACTCGGTGTACTGTCAACTTGATGTACTACATGCGCTTAGTGTAGTGTGTCACTTGGTAACTATAGGTGTTCGGTACTCTGTTGACTTTTTACTTTACCAACTGGATTAGTGTGCATTACCAACTAGCCTTATACTTGACTATCTCCCTTTACTGATTGATTCTTCGTGACTCCATGAATTTGACTAAACTAATGACAACAAAATATCTTGTAGAGATGACAATCTCCCCCTTTGGAATTAGTTGGGAATTTTTTACAAAAACTCCAAATTCATCAAAATTTGTAACTCCCCCTTAGATGTTACTCCCTATACATTTTTTTTTTATATATATACTTTTTTTTGTTTTTCACAGGTATAGCTATCACCCTTTTTTGTTTTCTAACTTAGATATCTATCCACCTTTTTTGACAAAAAGTGCCAAAAGTAAAACTTATTAACCAAAAATATGTTATACCTCTATTGTATGCCAGAAAGTACAATCTCCCATGTGTCTTAGAGATTATGAAGTATAACAATATGCTTTGTGATATCTGTAGATAATCCAACTATACTATCTAGTGTGCTGGCATCTGGAAAACTTGCTAGTTATTTGGCTTTCTTCAAGTGTATCTACATAGATTGGATGTGGGGAATTAGCAATGCTTGCAGTTCAAGAAATTCCAATCTGAGCTTATTCTCCTCTTAGCTCAATGAATTTTTAACTCCCATGAGTTCTTGAATCTTAGATTAGTAAGTCTGGAATGCTCCAGGCTCGTTATTTAGTTTCTTAAGCTGCTTAATCAGCTCTTTTTCAATATTTGTCTCCTTCTTCTTGATTTCAATAATAACGTTTGAAAGAATACATAACTTTTGAAATAATGAAATGATAGATTTCAATTGAGTTTCAAATTCATAACATAACTCAGAAAGAGTTACCTTCTCTATATAAATTGCTTTCAACAAATCTTCCATCAATTTCTTCTCCATACTCTCCTTGTGAATCTTCAACATTTATTCAGTCATATCCTTGTTTGGTCCTTTAATCTGTTGGGCTAAATCACCAACTTGGTCTTGTAGGGGTTCAGATTTATCAACTGTAGCTTCAAGAACAATGTCGTGGAAAATTTCCTCCACCTTCTCTAATATATTTATGATGAACTATTACTGATTGAATGTTTGAAGATGTTAAGTTGATGATCACCAAGCTACAGAAAGCTAATGCAAGACATTAAATCAATTAATGTATTGTATTTTCATTGATCTCTACTTGATATAATCTGATTGGTTATATACATAGTGTCAAAGACTTCAAAGAACTAGAGAGAAAAATGTTATGCTATCAGTAATACATAAAAGTTTAGTATGCACTAAGTGACAACAAACACCGATGGAGAGTGCACCCTGATAGATAGAGAACCCTGAGAGGAAAAATCATAGTAATACCCAAGAAAGACACCCGAGAAAGAATTACCAATGAGAAGAATCATAGTGTTACCTAAAAGATAGACAACCCCGATGGACAAAGATGCCCGAGGATAACTAAAGTCAAAGACCGAAGCTAACAAAGAGTTAAACACCGAAAAGAAATAAAACTTCAAAAATGAAAAAAGACTTAGTTGGAAAGAGCTATAGATGGAGTTAACTGGTTTTTTACATTGTTTTCATCTACAAGTTAAAACCAAAGATAAGCAAGAGTTTTAAAGTTGTTTTATTCCAGTTGTCAAAGAGAAATCTATGGGATAAAACTAAAGTAAAGCTTTAAAGAAAGAAAGGCAAAGATTGAAGATCACGCCAAGAATAAGAAAGTCAAGGAATTAGAAATGGTGAAATCATGTCTATAAAGAGACAAGATAATTCATTATGAATTAGGGGTGAATAGAGAAGAGGATGCTAAAGAGAAATTGATGAAGAAAGAAGACTTCACATAGTCCTGATCAATCAAGCTAAATAATAGAGCTAAAGATTTCTGCGGACACCGAGCAACAGAGAAGCACAGCATCACCAAGCCAAAAGAAGTGAAGCAAAGGTACTGAAAGGAATATTTTATTAGAAAGGTATTATGAGCTTACAATAGATCTGAACATCTGCAAGATTAAGTTGTTTATATGAATAGATCATATACTATTTCAGTTTAACCATTGAATCAAAGAAGTCTCTTAACCAAGAAGGATCTAAACAAATCATTTATATATTGAGATACATCCCAAGGAGTATCAAAAATTTAATTCATGAAGATAGCATAGTTAAATTCCAAATATCAAGTGATTAACAGTTAGTGATAAATCCTCTAACAAGGTCGCACTTAACAGTGTTTTGTAACCTTTAATAGGGTTGGCTCTTCACCGAGCTCACTTTAGAAGGGTGAAAATTTTGGGTTACCGGTCCCAAGTGGTTTTTCCCTTAACAAGGTTTCCACATTAAAAATCCATGTGTGAAATGTGTTTATGATTCATTGCTTTCATGTTTTTCTTTACACATTACTAAAACAGGATTGATCGGTAAACACTAAGTTATTTACTGTATTTTGGTAAATGATAGAATGCTAATCGGTAAAGATTAAAGATAAGGTTTAACAGTGAACTCCGAGAATTAGCTATTTGTTAATATTATTTAAAGGCATACATCTTATACAACTGAAGATAACTAGAGGCTTATAATTATGGTACTAAGTTTTCTGGGTTGATTTATTGGAATATTTTTTAGGCCACTGATTCACACCCCCCCCCCTAGTTATTCTAACAATTTCTATTAGAGCTTGTGTTCTTAGAAGGAAAGTTTCAAGACCTACGCAAAATATCACAAGATGAGCAAATGAGATGTGCCCAAGTTGAACAAAGACAACTTTTGATCATTGAAAAGCAGGATAAGACTCCACTTATCAGGTATTGGAAATGATGTTACTCAATACTTGGATACTGAATATGTGTTGCCTATAGGACCTCACACACATGATCAATTAATAGAATAGCATGAAAATAATTCTATGATAATAGAACTTGCTTCCTCACTCTCTGATGCTGAATTTGAAGATGTCAAAACCTGCACCTCTACAAAGAAAATATGGGATAAATTGAAGCTAGTACATGGAGGAGATTCTAATGTACTAAGAGCTAAAGCAAAAAGCCTAATAGGTAAATTTGATGACCTAAGGATGAGAGAAGGAGAAAATATCACTCAGTACATCTGTAGAATAAAAGAGGTAGTCAATGCTATCCAAGGAGTTAGAGGTGTACTTGAAGAAGAAGCAGTGGTAAGTAAAATCCTAAGAACCTTACTGCCTGTATGCTATTAGAGTATCTGCTATACAAGAAATGAGAGCAGTAGAAAACATTAATGTCACTCTAGATAGTTTCGTTGGAAGACTAATTTCATTTGAGATGAATAACTTTGATAACAGTGTCTTACCATCCATTGAGTATGCATTCAAATCTTCTTTGAAAATAAGTAAGTCAAGTCATAAACACACTATGAGGAATGATAGTAAAAGTGATAGTGATGACTAAGATCTTGATGAGATTTAAGCAATAATGGCTAGAATATTGTAGAGGAAAAGGTAGATACAAAGGTAAATTACCACTTGTTTGTTTTAATTGTAAAGACATTATACACTTTGCTACTAGATGTCCTAACAAAAGAAAAGATGACAGAAGTAATGACAGATCATATGAAAAGAAGTTTGATAGAAGTGACAACAAAGATTACCGATTCAATGGACAATATAATAGAAGATATACTCAAGACTACACAGACAAAGGGAAGAAAGCTTGTTACCTGGCTAAGAACAAAGATGGAGATACTGACACCGAATCTGATGAAGATATTGAGATTGTATTTGTGGCCATGAAGGATGATTCAGATGAAGAGGAAAGGTATGTTGAGACTACACTCATATCTAAGGTTAGTAATAATGATGTCTGGATTATAGATAGTGGCTGCACTCACCACATGACTGGTGATAAACAAAAGTTTGAAACTTTTGAGTATTATAATGGTGGGTTGGAAAATGACACACCTTGTCCAGTTGAAGGTAAAGGAACTATAATGTTGAATAACCTGATCAAATGTGAAAATGCATACTAGGTAAAAGGACTTAACTATAATATATTGAGTGTTTGACAGCTGAATAACACAGGCCACAGAGTATCATTTGAGAAAAAAAAGGTAATGATCTTTAATGAATTAGGAAGGTTAATCAGAACAGGTGAAAAGACAAAAGGTAGCCTATTCTATCTTGATGATATTAACACCACTTTTTTAATGGATAGAAACGAAGACATATGGTTGTGGCATAAAATATTATGTCATGTGAATTTTGACAACATGATTAAGATAAGCAATAAAAGAAAAGTAAGAGGCTTATCGAGCATGTCAAAGCCTGACCATATCATGTGTAAGAATTATCAAAAAGGTAAAATGAAAAAGTATAGTTTCAAGAGAAAAACCCATACATCTAATGCTATTCTAGAATTAGTCCATACTAATCTATGTGGACCCATGAGAACAAAGAGTTACTATGGTGATAGATATTTCATTTTCTTTGTTGATGATTATTCTAGAATGATGGTAGTTATGTTCTTAAAAGAAAATAAGAACCATTCAAGATTTTTAAATGGTATAAAGCTATGGTTGAAAAAAAAAGTGGTAAGGACCTAAAATGCTTAAGATTAGATAGAGGAGGAGAATTTATTTATGATGAATTCACTAACTTTTTCAATGAGCATGGAATTAAAAGACAGGTTTCAACACCAAGAACACCACAACAAAATGGGATTGTTGAAAGAAGAAATAGATCCATTTTTTATTGTGCAAGAACGCTGATGATTGAGAAAAGCATCACTCAAATATATTGGAGGGAAGCTATCAGTACTTCTATCTATACATTGAACAGAGTTCAACTAAAGAAAGACACCAAAAAGATACCCTATGAGCTATGGTATGGATACACACCCAATGTAAGTTACATCAGAATTTTTTGAAGTCAATGTTATATTTTGAAAGAAGATAGAAATGGAAATATTGACTCCAAAAGTGAAGAAGGAATCTTTCTAGGGTATTCCACCAAGAGCAAGGATTATAAATGTCTTAACAAGTCCTCTAACAAGATTATTCAAAGTGAAAATGTTAGAATAGATGAATATGCAGAGAAAAATGATGATGAAAGTAGAAAAGAACCAGAATACTAAAAAAAGTTTGTTTACACTAGAGAAATTGACACTCTACCTGAGCAACAGTGTATCACTCCTGAGCAACAGAACAATGCACCTGAGCATCAGGCTGCAAATACCAAAAATCAGGAAATTTTTCATAATGATTTTCTGAGCAATGGGGATCAGAATGAAGGTCAAGATGATGATCAGAATGATGAAAAGAGAACTGAACTGATACTTTCCAAGTATGTCAAAAGACACCATCCACAGAACCAAATTATAGGACACAAGAAGGTTGGAATGAGAACAAGAAGTAAGTCACTAAACACTAGATGTTTAATTTGTGATTTTGAGCCTAAATCTGTTAATATTGCACTTGAAAATAAAGAATGGGTCAGTGCTATGAATGAGGAAATAGAATAGATTGAGAAGAACAGAACATGGACATTATTACCTAGACCAGATGACAATAATGTCATTGGTACCAAATGGATATTTAGAAACAAGTTGAATGAGAATGGAGAAGTCACAAGAAATAAAGAAAGGTTAGTATGCAAGGGGTATGCACAAGAAGACGGTATTGACTATGGAGAAACCTTTGTACCTATTGCTAGACTGGAAGGAGTAAGAATTTTACTCACTTATGTTGCATTCAAAGGATTCAAGGTATACCAAATGGATGTCAAATCTACATACCTGAATGGAATACTAGAAAAAGAGGTATACATTGAACAACCAGAAGGGTACAACCAGAAGGGTTTGTTAATCCTAACAAGAGAAACATGGTTTATAGAATATACAAAGCCTTGTATGGACTAAAACAAGCACCTAGAGCCTGGTATGAAAGACTTAACTCCTATCTCATAAGCATTGGATTTGTTAGAAAAAGTGAAAATAGCAATCTGTACTTAAAAGAAGATTATGATGATAACATTTTGATTGTTGAGATATTTGTTGATGATATCATATTTAGGGGTAATGATATGCTATGTAAACCTTTTGCTAATGAAATGAGAAAAGAGTTTGAAATGTCAATATTTGGGGAGATCAAATGCTTTCTTGGTCTATAGATTCTTCAACACGATGCAGGCATATATATCACACAATCTAAATACATCAAACAAGTGTTGAATATATTCAAGATGGAAGATTCCAAACTAGTTGGAACTCCTATGGCAACCTAATGCAATCTAAAAAAGGAAGATAATTCAAACAAGGTAAATCAGACCCTATATAGATCAATGATTGGAAAACTAATGTATGTTGTTCATACTAGACCAGATATAGCACATGCAGTAGGAATAGTTGCAAGATTCTTTGCTAATCCCAAGGAATCACACATGACTGTTGTCAAAAGAATTCTGAGATATCTAAAGAACACCGAGGACTATGGCTTATGGTATAAAAGAGAAGGCAAATTTGAGCTTCAAGTCTATACAGATGTTGATTGGGATGGAAACTTAGATGATAGAAAGAGTACAACTGGAGGAGCATTCTTCATGGGTGATAGACTTATCACATGGATAAGTAAGAAGCAAGCATGCATCTCACAATCTACTGCAGAAGTAGAATATGTGGATGTTGCTGCAAACTTCTCTAAAATTGCATGGATCAAACAATTACTAGAAGGTATGAATACGAAAATTCTTGAACCAATGATTATCTATTGTAATAATACCATTGCAATTAACATTTCTAATAATCCTGTCATGCATGCTAAGACTAAGCATATTGCAATCAAGTATCATTACTTAAGAGAAAAAGTGCAAGAGAAAGAGGTGATACTAGAATATGTTCAATCAAAAGAACAATTAGCTAACATATTCACAAAGCCATTGCCTAAAGATACATTTGAGTACCTGAGAAAGAGACTAGGGGTCAGACCATAGTCTATTGGTTAGTAACCTAACTAGGAGGCTGCATGAGCCTACACATAATCAAAAGGTCATTTATGTTGATGCAAGCAAAGAGATGGACTACACAGATACATCAGTACACAGAAAGGTACATATCTACACCAAACACCAAAGTCATTGTATTGCTGATGGATAGGGAAATTCAAGGAGTATATTATGAAAAGGAGGAAGGATATACTTTGGCATTGTTGTCAAAGGAAGAGAGTATCCTAAGAAGATCCAAAGGAGAGAGATTTTATATACATATAAAATATCCATCATGATTATCCAAAGGGAGAGAAGTTATCCTAAGGGAGAGATAACTTAAGGGAGAGAGTATATCTATATTACTATCAAAGTAAAAAGAGATGATCAAGGAGAGGAACAGTCAAAGGGAGAGGCAACACCAAAAAGAAGAGATTCTACAACACAATGAGAGACAGAATTAGAACATTGCTACATCTATCCATTGAAGGGAATGAAGATTGAAAAAGCACTCTGCAAGAAACAAATCTAAGCTATATGAGCATACCGGGAGCCAGACATTTGTATTGGTTATAGAAAAATAAGTTTGGTAGATTGGTGAACTACAAATGATATATTTCATATTGTATTAGTAGTAATGTAGTATGTTTCCATTAATGCCAAAGGGAGATATTGATGATCTATAACTGATTGAATGTTTGAAGATGTTAAGTTGATGATCACCAAGCTACAGAAAGTTAATGCAAGACATTAAATCAGTTAATGTATTGTATTGTCATTGATTTCAACTTGATATAATCTGATTGGTTATATACATAGTGTCAAAGATTTCAAAGAACCAGAGAGAAATAGGTTATACTATCAGTAATACATAGAATTTTGGTATGCACTAAGTGAAAACAAACATCAACGGATAGTGCACCCCGATTGATAGAGAACCCTGAGAGGAAAGTCATAATGATACCCGAGCAAGAAACCCAAGCAAGAATTAAGGACAAGAAGAATCACAGTGTTACCCAATGGACAGAAAATCCTGATGGATAGAGATGTCTGAGAACAACTGAAGTCAAAGACCGAAGCTAACAAAGAGTTAAACACCAAAAAGAACTAAATTTTTGATATGACAAAAGACTTAGCTGGCAAGAGCTAAAGATGGATTTAACTGGTTGTCTACATTTTTTTCATCGACAAATTAAAGCCAGAGATAAGAAATGTTTTTAAAGATTTTTTATTCCATTTGTCAAAGAGAAATCTATGGGATAAAACTGAAGTAAAGCTTTAAAGCAAGAAAGGCAAAATTGCGGATCATGCCAAGAACAAGAAAGTCAAGGACTTAGAGATAGTGAAATCATGTCTATAAAGGGACAAGCTAATTTATTATGAATTAGGGGTGAATAGAGAAGAGGTTTCTGGAGAGAAACTGATGAAGAAAGAAGACTTCATATAGTTCTGATCAATCAAGCTAAAGAACAGAGCTAAAGATTTTTGTGGACACCAAGCCATAGAGAAGCATAACATCACCAAGAAGAAAGAAGTTGAGCAAAGGTATTGAAAGGAAAAATTAATTAGAAATGTATTATGATCTTACAATAGATCTGAACATCTGCAAGATTAAGTTGTTTATATGAATAGATCATATATTGTTTCAGTTTAACCATTGAATCAGAGAAGTCTCTTAACTGAGAAGGATCTAAACAAATCCTTTATATATTGTGATACATCCCAAGGAGTATCAAAAGGTTAATTCATGAAGATAGCATAGTGAAATTCTAGATATCAAGTGATTAACTGTTAGTGATAAATCCTCTAACAAGGTCGCACTTAACATTGTGTTTGTAACCTTTAACAGGGTTGGATCTTCACCGAGCTCACTTCAGAAGAGTGAAAATTTTGGGTTACCGGTCCCAAGTGGTTTTTCCCTTAACAGGTTTTCCATGTTAAAATTCATGTGTCAAATGTGTTTATGAGTCATTACTTTCATGTTTTTCTTTACACATTAATAAAACAGGATTGATCAGTAAACACAAAGTTATTTACTATATTTTAGTAAATGATAGACTACTAATTGGTAAAGATTAAAGATAAGGTTTAGCAGTGAACTCCGAGCAGTAGTTATTTGTTAAGATTATTTCAAGGCATACATCTTGTAGGACTGAAGATAACTAGAGGCTTATAATTGTGGTACTAAGTTTTCTGGGTTAATTTATTGGAATATTTTTGAGGCCAATGATTCACCCCCCTCCCCCCCCCCTCTCATTTATTCTAACAATTTACTTTCTTCTTTGCTAATAATTTCCCTTGTTCATCCTTTTGAGCTACTATCTCAGCATATATAGCCAATTCTTTAGGCTTCATCAAATTAGGGTCTCCCTTCAGTATGATGATAGGATTTCCCAAATCTATTATTTTCTTCCTCTTTTGTCCTTCTTCTTCTCAATCAATCTTCTCTCACCAATAGAGCATTTGGAATGTGATTCCTTAGTTTCATCAAGTGACTCAGTATGTGTATTGGCTATGCTTTCTTCTTCTTTTACTTCTTCTTGGGGTTTCTCTTCATGCTTCTCCTTAAGATGTGATTCCTACAACATTCACTTTTAGTGTCTTGTATCTTATGTACATTCTAATTTTTTATTGTGTTGGTAGGTGGAATATCTTGCTTCTGACCATCAATGTCAGTTGGGGGTTCCAACTCGGTGTTCTTTTCTTTTTTGGTCTCAGTGACCTTGGGTTCTTCAACCTTATCCTTATCTATATCAACGGGTGTCTTGTTTTCCATCTCAGGTATATCTTGTACAAACTCAGTATTAATAGTGTCATCAATTGCATAACTTTGTACTTGTTTCATAATTAGATATTTTCTTAACAAAGGTGCATTATCAACATCCATACACTCAATATCATTTTCTTGTGTGTACATGACATCTTCATATTTTGACAACTCTTTTGTAGGATCTTCTTCCTCAAGTATATCCTCAATAATAATCTTTGCATTATCAGTAGTTAGATCAATGAGATCTATTTTCTTTGTTCTTTCCTTTATCTTATCAGTAGTGGCTGCATCTTGTTCCTTTTCTGCTTCCTGATACTCAGTATCATCTATGTGAATTATGACTTTCCATTTTGCAATTGTTTCCTTCTCTACAGATTATATATCTTCATTCATTATCCTTAGGGCTCTTCCCTTGACTAAAAATTTGTTTTAATTCTTATTTAATGCTTCATGAATTTTAGATGGTGCAAGGTCAGGAATAGTATGTACTAGAGACCGCTCTATCATTTCCTTTTTTGCATCAATAGCATACTTCCATCTTGCATCAATCTTTTTGTATAGTTCCTTTGGTAACTTGTCTGCAAGTTCAATAGGTTTCAATCTATATCTTAGCAATGTTACCACAATAGCTTCTTCAATCTTATTCTAATCTTCTACATTCCTTTTCTCATATTTTTCTTCCCTAAAACCTCCAAAGCCTCCTGATTTATTTAGTCCTTATAGAAAATCATCAAGACTATGTGGAATGCATGAGAGGTCTGCAACTGGTATAGACTTGTTTTCCTCGTTAGACTATGTTTCACTTTCATTACCAAGTAATAGTTTTCTTCTGGTACGTGCAGGTTGTTTCCTTCCTATAGATCTTACATAATTCTTTCCTCTCATTTGTACTACCTCTATAGATTTATTTTCTCTCGGTTGTACTGAAGCTCTAGTGTTCCTTCCAGTACCTCTTATGCTTGATGAAGACAGTTGTACATTTTTCTTGTCAACCACTACAATGGCTTGTTCATTCTTTGTATCCTTATCCAATGTATCATCAACTCCAAGATTTTTTGATAAAACATCAATCATATTGCTTTCTTTCTTGATTGACCTAGGTACCATTATACCTTGCTTGATTTTATCTTTTACTTCCTCATAGGTACCATACCTATTTTCATTAGGATCAATTGGTTTTTCTAATAAAGCTTCTATCTATTTTGAACCAATATCATTATCCATCTCATATCCCATCGGTTTAATCCATTCAACTCTTGATTCAATAGCCTTGATAATACAAACATCAGTATTTACCTCAAAACATATATTATCCTGATATTTAGAAATAAGTTGAGGTGGAACTTTGTATCTCTTATGCATTCTAGCTTGTAATTTCAAAAAGTAGTCAGACATGATCTCATCAAAGTTGTCTCCTAGACTCTATATATTCTCATTTATTTGATAGATGACTAGCCTATTAGTTTTCCATACTACATCTCCAATAGAGGGAAATTAATTTTGGTAGTAGAAGAAAATACATACCAATAATGAACCCAACTTCAAAGTGTTGTTCTTTGCCTTTCTTATTGTATTCATGTTTTCATCTATTTGCTTCAGCAAAAATTCACAAAGATCTATCTGAAGTCCTTTCTTCACTATCTTAAATGCCAGTTCTACTACTCCACATGGTACACTATCCACTTAGAATAATTGAATCACTCGGTAAGATATGATATTGCATGCATATCTTAACTCAGGATCCTCAACAGTAGATATCCTCATTCCTTTGCCATCACATTGTGCCTTGGTTAGCTCAGTGATCTTACCCTTGTCTATTTGCTTAATTTATTTAGGTATGTCACCAATAGAAAATCCATTAATGATGCGCAAAACATTCTTTGTTATCTTAATCGGTTCATCCAACCACATAAACAGGTCACGTGCTTAGCTGAGTACCATCCTTACCGATTCAGGCTTGAATACCCTCGGTAAATGTGTTGCATGAATTAATCCTTTTTCTTCTAGATGTGTATTCTCATCCTTAACTTTTCCATTCATGCATAGCTTATTTAATGAAGCATTAATCTCTGCTTCACACAAATATTTTATCTTGCAATGAATAAACATGAGAACAAATTCAATCAAAAGTGCTCACGACGGGATTGAAGATAATGATCTCATCATATCAATTTTTGTGGCTATAGTTGGGGTAAACTTGTATTTTGGGTTCACTGGTTTGACATTCTTTATTGGTACTAGTCTCTACATCCTCGGTGCCATGATTACCTCCAAATGTATTGTTTAAACAAACTAGGGCATGCTTGATAAAATACGGCTTCACAAACACAACTTGGTATAACCAATTATCACAAAAATGTCTCACAATGCTTTTACAAAGATTCAAAAATACCTTAAAATTGCTTGATTTCTTGATGGAATGATCGCTTTGTAGTGTGCTAAAATGTTGTTCAAAAATGTTAGGTTCAAATGAATAACAAGCTGACATATTTATAGCTTTTCCTCAATTAGGGTTTCCAACGGCTTTAATTATTTTCATTAAATGCACTTGATGAGTCCCTTTTACCTTTATACTGACAACATAGTGACTTTGCTTAACCAAATAAATAAAATAACCATTCATTACAACTTTCCACCAAAATTTCACAACTTATCCAAATACATCTTGATATGCTGAGATGGATCTTAACTCTATTGTTTAGGACCTAAAGTAATATTTATAATAATAATTCAGTTCCTACATACCTCTCATCATTTAGGTGGAGCTCAGTGCACCAGAATCAGAGAGATGGTGATGTCTATGGTTCCAAATGATGTTCCATCTTCCTGAGTCTTTCTTTTCCAAGTTTTGTTCATTTGTTCTCTGATTTCTTCAACAGTAGATGGTGCACTCTTTGTAGATTCATCTCCGGTTAGTGCATCTCCTCGGTATCTAAAATTTATTTCTAGGTGACCTATCCAATGACAATATAAAAATGTCATGCAAGGGGTCCTCCATGATCTTCTTTTATTCATTTTGTGCATCAATATGCAGTTTGCAACAATGTGTCCATATCTTCCACAAGGTAAACATGAAATCCTTGTATTATAATATCATTTCTTTTTTTTTGTTCTACACTCTTCAGTATTGTGACCATACTTGTTGCAATTCTTGCAATGACCATCAAACTTAGGTTTCCTTGTGTTGTTAGTAAAGTTGGTTCTGCACTCAAAAGCCTTATGTCCACACCTATTACATCTAAAGAAATAACCATCAAATTTAGGTGTACTCGATGATTTACCTTTCTTTCTTTTGCAAACACTATCAGTGTGACCACGCTTCCCACAATAATTATAGCTTGGCTACTTTAGTTTTGGTGGGGGTACAGTGATCACTTGATCTTTCTATGCATTAGATTATTCTCCTTTCTCAGTAGTGTTTTTCTCATTGAATCCAATTCCTAATTTTTCATTTGATTTCGTTTTATTCTTAACCTGTTTGTCTAGTGATTTCAATACATCTTCATTTCTTCTTAGTATTTCATTTGCATCCTTCTCATCTTTCAATCTTTTTTTCAATTCTTTCAATCTCAACTAGCAGTGCTTGGTTCTCAAATTCCTTTCATGTACAATCTTGATTTGCATTCAGAAGTTGGTCGGTCATATTATAGTGAACTTGGGTCATCCTTAAGATTTCATTATCTTTCTAACTTAACCTGGTTTCAACTTGTCTTTTGTCATCTTTTGGAATTCTCTTTTCATCTTCAATTGTTCTCTTACCTTCAATCAATTCGGTCATTCTTATTCTATTAGCTTCAAGATCTTTCTTCATCAAATCCAACAGCTCGGTAAGTGAATCATTCTTTTCAAGTAGTTCTCCTATAGAAGTTTCAGATTCATCAGTCACGCTTCCTTTAGATGCATTCTCAAGTGTATCAACTTGTTCTTGTGTAACCTTCAATTCATCATATATTTTCCTTCTTACCCTCAAATATTTCTCAATTTTATTTCTCAGATTCATGATTAACTCTCATGCACTCTCCAACTCAAACTCAAGACCATCAATCCTTTTATATTGCCTATAACTTTCCATAACTATGATCTTTAACTCTTAAGTGGTCAAACCTTTAAGTCAAGAGTACTTGCTCTGATACCAATTGTTGGAATAACTATGGAAAGTTGGGATTGAGGGAGGGGTGAATAAGTACCACTAAAAACTTTCTAACCACATTCATTGACTAAACCATATAATGTTGCTTACTGATTACCAAGTTCATAAATTTGAAATGAAAGTAATATAATTCTTATAAAATCATAACATCAAAACATTAAACAATAGAAATCATAACACCATAATTTTGGTAACACATAAATCCTTGGTTAGAGGGAAAAAATGCGGTGGGGATGACACCCACAACCTTCACTAACTACAGTATAAAGGGTGCTCGGTTAGAGCTACAAATTTTAGCTATTTCTGATAGCTTACCCGGTTAAGATTATATATAAGAATTGTTAGGTCTACTTGGTTAAAGGATTTTTACAAACTCTACACTTTGAGATGTACCCTGTTAAAGGATTTACAAATATAAGATCGGTTAAGATATACCCAATATTGGGATTTAAAGCTCTTAATACAATAGTATCAAATAACTTAACAATGTTTGTAAAAATGCATCAAATGTAAATGTTGTTTAGACTCTATGTGCTCTGATTTGTGTTACCTCAATCTCAAACTGTAACATTATTCTATTCTGCTCTGTTGTAACTAAATTTCTGGTTGGTGCTCTCTTCTCTTTTTTTGTTCTTTAATAACTCCTTTAACTTTCTCAGCAACAATAATATCTCTTTGTCTTTCTTTGTATATTTCTCTCTTACAAATTCATCCAATATATAGATGATTTTTTCATCTTAATCTTATGTGTTAGGTACGCTGTAAATTTCTTTTGGCCATTAGATCTTCTTTCCATCTCAGTGACCATGTCACTTTCACCTTTATTATTGGAAATAACAAACTTTCTTTTTGTCATTTGATCTATTCCTTAGATCTTCACTCTAAATGATTTAAATTGTTGATCTTGTAAAAAACCATTATAAATGCCTATAGACTCATAATTAATGCTCTAACAATCATTAAATGTGATATGATCACATTTTGAATTAACTATCTAAATTGGTTGAGTAACTCCATAATACTTGGTTAAATGGTCTTTATCACTTGGTGTACTATCAACTCAGTGTACTACATGAGCTTAGTGTAGTGTGTCGCTTGATAACTATAGGTTTTTGGTACTCTATTAACTTTTTTACTTTACTGACTAGCTTGATGTACATTACCCACTAGCCTTATACTTGACTATCTCCTTTTATCGATTTATTCTCCTTGACTCCATGACTTTGACTAAACTAATGACAAAATAATATCTTGTAGAGATAACAATAGAGATTGTTAATTTATTTGATACTATTGTATTGAGAGATTTAAATCCTAATACTAGGTAGATCTTAACTGATCTTATATTTGTAAATCCTTTAATAGAGTACATCTCTAAGTGTAGAGTTTGTAAAAATCCTTTAACCAGGTAGACCTAACAAGTCTTATATATACTCTTAACTAGGTAAGCTATCAAAAATAGCTAAACTTTGTAGCTCTAACTGAGCACCCTTTATAGTGTAGTTAGTGAAGGTTGTGGGTGTCATCCCCACCACATTTTGGTCCTCTAACCAAGGATTGTTGCGTTACCAAAATTATGGTGTTATGAGTTCTATTGTTTATTGTTTTGATGCTATAATTTTATAAGAATTATATTACTTTCAATTCAAAGTTATGAACTTGGTAATCAGTAAGCAGAAGTATATGGTTTAATCAGTGAATAAACATAATAATGTACAATTGACCATAGATAAGGCCAACTAATGAGACCTACATCAACATTGCATCAATCACATAGATATAGACAGTTCACCAATGAGCCATCCCATTGCAAGTGAATAGGTCTCAAATTCATCACCTACATGACCCACGATCTAAGAAATGAAGAATGCAGTTCATTATCACATTAGTAGAATTTGAAAAGTATTATGAGAGAGACAAAGATAAATCAGTAGAACATGTGACTCAAACACCAAATCAATCCATGATTCAATTTTCCAAGCATGTTTACCATTATGAATCATAAACAAAGGGTTATGAGTGATAAAACATATTGCCTTCAAATGTATATAATAAATCCATCAAAGTGCAAGAAGGATTTCAACAGAGTCATCATCACCATGAGGAAAAGATAAATATGAGCCAAATCATCTAAAAATGGAGGGAAACTCCACGAAGAACATCCCCTTTATGAGGAACAAAATGGAGGTAAACTCCATATAAGGTAAGTGCACACCAACAATAGGATGGAGGGATACTCCATGGGTCCCTTTTTAGAATAAGGAAACTATGAGTCAGTTAGAAGTGATGGGTCCCCCATAGTTAACCGTGAAAATTGGGCTCCCGATGCAACTTACAAAGAAAATGCAATAAAATGCATATCAATAAATGGTATAAAACCATAAAATGCCACCATGAGCATAAACATAAATGCTATAAAATTATTAAATTTTAACTGTGTTCATATCAATAGATCAGATAGAAATTGATAGCAATTGATACTAATCTATGAAAAATGAAGGCAATTGCATAAGATACCTCATAAAACTTGAAAAACTTAAGATAGAGGACTAAGCAACATAATAGATATCAATTAGAAACTCCATTGAATGTAAACATAAGTATGAATTTCTTAACAAGAGAGAAACATATTTACTTCCTTGGAAACAAACTTGTACTAGAGGTTTATCATTTGTATGCGGAAAAAGCTAATGTTTTTGAATTAAACAAAGAATATGACTAAGAATTTGTGTCAAAACATTAAGATTAAAAACTATCAAATTAAAAATAGTAAATAATATAGCGAAACATAAAATTTATTGGCATTGAATTGAAATTTAAACATGAGGATAAGCAAGAAGCTTAATGAGATTAAAAAAAACTTAATTTTTTGTTAAAAATTTAGAATAAATGAATATCTAGAATAAGTGAGATAAACACGAAGATTAACCAGTACAAAAAGTAATACAGAGTGAATATGATAGCAACGAGCTAGAAAATGAATTTAATGCAATGTTAACAAATATTTGATTGATAAATAATTATTTCAATTATATTTTTTGAATTTTTGTTAAATATTTAATAGAAGTGATTTTAAGTGATCAACAAGAAATTAAAACTTCAATAAAGAAGGATTAGTAGCAATGTCTAAGATATGTTTGAAACGAAAGATAAATGATATATGTGTTTTCCAAGAATGGTAATTTTGTGTTATTTAACTTAATTTCTGGAATTAGTGACGCCATGATTTTAACAAGAAGAGAAAAGTAATAAAAATAAAAAATGTTAAGATTATACAGGAACACCTCATAAATAGTAATAAATGACCTTCAAATAATCCTAAAATGAAATTTAACTTAATGTTAACAAACGTTTAAGTGATTACATAATGATAGGAAAAAAATTATAATTTTATTTAAAGTTTAAAAAATAATTAAATTTAAGTGGTAAACATAAAATTAAATCCTGAATTGGATTATTAAAAAGTTGTAAGAATAATGTATTAACGTTGAAAATGCACTAATTAAGAAAATTAATTGAATTAGCAATTAATATAATAAGAAAATAAGTTAAACACAAAATATTGTTATTAAAAAGACTAGCTAATAATAACAAACCAAAAATAGAGAAGCAGACCTATGTAGAGGAGTTAATAGTTGAATGGCAGAAAGACCACCAAGAATGGAAAAGAGGTTGCAGAATCTTTGAAGAGGTTAGAGAGTGACCATGAAATTCTTCTAACTAAATTGATAACCCTCTATGCAAAGACGGAATAAGTTGGCTACAAAGAACAAAGAAGCTACGAAGAGAAGGTCAAAATGCAGCAAAGAAGGGATAGAAACAGAAAAACAAAAAGGAAGGGTTTGTGCAGGAAGGGTGGAGGTAGTAGTAGTAGCGTAAGGAGAGGGAAGACAAGTCAAAGATGATAAATGTCCCATTTTTCTCCATCAAAAACAAAGATCTCAGAATTCTTTATGCCAAAATCTCCATAGAAGGTCTCAGCCAAAGCAACCCTAAGATCCTTTTCTCCTTGCTCTTCTCCATAGCCACTATATCCCTCTTCCATTGATAAGGCTTATGCCCGCTCTGCCATTATTTAGGTGATAAGTTCTAGAATAGGTTCAGTGGTATCTCCAATCCCAAGACTAATGACTTTTGCATGTGTTGAGCACGTTCTTTCAATCTCTGGAAAGAGATATCCTAATTTTAATTTGGCAATATTGGCATTCCGAGGTACCTTCATCATATAAACAGTTTACTCCATAGGTTCAGAAGAAATACACCTAATCAATCAATTTCTATTTACAAGGCATGATGACTTCCCTGACATAAAAAAGGGAACTGTGAAATGACTTGCAGTGTATGTTGTCATTTGAATTAAATAAATGTGAAGGAAGAGAAAGAGAATAAAGATTCGAGGCAGCCATGACTGAACTACAGTGTTCTTACTGTTTTCCAGGTCGAACCCTCCTAGAAGCTTTTAGTTGACATATTTTGTAAGGTCCTCTTCCTCAGCTAAACACACTTTCATTGGGACTACTTTCCATGTCAATCCCCTTGATTTCTTTTTCTTGTTACAGAGCTTTAGTTTTTTAAATTTGAGGGGCGTTCCAAGTAGGGATTTATGATAGAGGGTTTGTGATAATGATATAGAGGTGAATCTTGCATTCAAAAATAAAGAGGAGGTAAAGACAAAGGTTGTGCAAGGAATAAGAAAGGGTAAAAAATAATATGAGATAGTTTGAAAGTTTAAAAAAATGATAAATGGTATATATCTATATTAAAAAACTACAACCAATAGTAAAACAAAGATATGGTATAGCAAAAAATAGGGCAGATTCAAAAGATACTACACAAGAAAGTGATAAAGAAACCAAGAAATGGTTTGAAATTAAAAGGAGATGAATATAATGTTTAGATCAAATATGAATTTAAACAACCAGAGCAAGCTACTAGACAACAAAAATAGAGAGAGAATTTAAAAACTAGATATTAAAACCTGCAACAAATTGTTAATGAAGATGGTGATAAGAAGAAATAGATGCTTGCATGCATATAACAAAAACTTAAGATATAATAATACAAATCTAGCGAGAAACAACCCTCTTGAAAACAAGTTATTAAAAAATGATTAGATTAAAACCTGCACAAAATGAGAGAGATAAAAATGTGAAACCTTGCGGTTTTCCCGACAGAGGTGAAAATAAATGCAGATTGAAATGGGTTTGGCTGAAACTAGCCAAACCAAAAAAAAAAATCAAATGCAACACCCTGGTGGAAAGCCAATCAAAGAGGGTTAGAGTAAATAAGAATGAAAAATTTACAACACAAGAGTTAGCAAACAAATCTCAATCTTCTCTCTCAAACAAGAGTCTCCAAAGGTGTGCTCCAAAGAATGGAAACCTTCAACACTACACTCAAACAAGGATTAGCAAGCCAAGATCTGATACCATGAAAGGAATTTAACAAGAGAAAGGAAGAGAAAATAATTCAAGAGAGATATTTGAAGAAGAAATTGTTACCATGAAAAAACCAAGAACTAAGAGCAAGCATCCAAAATCCAATACAAGGATACAAGAAGGTTTTGCAGTGGAAAAGAAAATAAAAATCCCTTCTGATATTATGAAGATGGAAAATTTTGAGAGAGAGAGAGAGAGAGAGAGAGAGCTTATTATATGAATCCAAAGAGTAGAAATGAGAGAGGAGAGAATTTATTTTATAGAGATGAGGAGAGGAGTTACCAAGTAACTTACCAATCTATGAATTCCAACATCCATAATAGGTGTGTGCAAAGTGTCAAGATCCTATTGAGGAGGATTGTCTAATTTCCTTATTAAAGGAATTAAAAAATATGACATGTCCTTCCACTTGGACTAGAGGAAAAAATACATGTTGGGATTCCATAGGAATCTCCTAATTAAATAAATAAATACAAGCAAAGATTAAATATTCTAACAGTAAGTGATTGTATATGAGTCCCAAAAGCTCAAGCATCATGAGATGAACTACCCCACTGATGATTTTGAGCTAGCAGCGATTGTGCATGCACTTTTTTGTTGGAGATATTTTCTTTTAGGTCAAAGGTTTGAGCTTCATAGTGATCATCATATCTCATAGTATATATTTTCTCTGTCAAACTTGAATGCACGACAACATCATTGGATGGATTTTTTGTGAGTACAATTTTGATGTTCATTACATCAAAGTGAAGGAAAATATTGTTGTGGATGCCTTGAGTGGGAGAAGGCATGAGATATTTGTTTTTTCCCTACGAATGTATTTGTGTAGCTTTATCCTTGAGATTTTTCCTAGTGATTTATGGTATTAGGAGGTTAGAGCAGAGATTGAGTCTAGACGTACCCTTGAAGAGCATTTTTTAGGATACGCATTGGAGTCAGATGGACTTTTGTGGCACCATGAGCGAATTTATGTGTCAGTGTTGGGTGATCTTCATTATTTGGTTATGTTAGATGCACATCATGCATCATATTTCACATCCTAGTGTTAAGAAGATGCATGCTAACCTTAGACAGTTATAATTTTGGGAAGGGATGAGGCGTGATATTGCTGATTTTTTTCTCAATGTCTAGAGTTCCAGAGAGTGAAGGTAGAGCATCAACATCTGGTAAGTCTTTTGTAGCCACATTTTATTTCTGAATGGAAGCAGGATACTATATCTATTTATTTCATTACTGGGTTGCCTATTTCATCACATTATCATGATGCTATTCTGGTTACACTGGAAAAAATTTCAAGGGTGTCTCACTTTTCACCGATGAGAGCTTTGTATACTGTTGTTTTAGAAGAACGTGTGTTTATGGAGGATATACTTTGGTTGAATGATATACCTCATGGGATTATTTTGGATAGAGATCCAATGTTTACTTCAGCACTATGGACATCTATCTAGCATGCTTTGGGTGCGCATATCAACTTTAGTTCATCTTATCGCTCTGAGAATGATGGTTAGAAAGAGCAGGTGAATCAAATTTTGGAGGACATGCTTCACATGTATGTGATGGATAAGAAGACAAGGTGGGAGGACTATTTGTACTTGGTTGAGTTTTATTATAATAATGGGTACCATAGTTCTCTTTGCATGTCACATTTATAGTTTTTGTATGGTCAAGTATGTCATACACCGTTGAGTTGGGATTAGTTAGAGGACTGGGTAGTTTTGGGTCCTAAGATGCTTCAGGATATGGAGCAGAAATTTTTTTGTATTAGAGATAATATGGTTACTGCTCAGAATTGGTAGAAGAAGTATGTTGATGCCCATAGGCTTGATCAACACTTTTTAATTCGTGACCGTGTCTTTTTTCTAGTACGTCCATGAAAGATCCCCATTCGGTATGGGAAAGGATCTAAGTTAGCACCGTGCTTTGTTGGGCCTTTTGAGATCCTTGAGAGGATTGGTCATGTTTCCTATTTCTTTGCATTTCCACCTATTCTATCATGCATCCATGATGTTTTTCATTTTTCTATGTTGAGATAGTATATTCTCGATGTGACCCATGTTCTTGATTGGGGTGCTTTGTGTTAGAATAGTCCCAAAGGATAACTGAGAGGGGGGGTGAATCAGTTATCAGCTAATTCAATTTATTTTCTTTTCTTAGATATGAATTAACATAAAGTAAATGCACATTTAGATAACACAATAGAGAACACAAAAAATTTTGTTACGAGGAAACCAAATAGGTAAAAACCCCGGTGGGAATTAGCACCCACAAAGAACTATACTTGATTATAATTATCCCTGTTAAGAGATCTTGCAACCCTATTAGGAGTTGTTCTTTACAATACAATAAGTACAGAGACCTAGTTAAAGGTCAGACCCTGTTAGGAGTCTTTTACAAGTAACCTTGTTAAGGGTGAGGACTCACTGTCCAAAAGCTCACTGCTAAAGTGATGAAGGCTGCAACCTTCAGTAGAACAAATATACACTATATCTGATAGATGAAATATTTGAGTAGACCTATTGTCTTGATTAGTTACAGTGTGTTGTATACTTCCACTTCTTCTTCACATAGATATTTTCTTGATGAATGAAATGTCTCTACTATCCCAAAACAACAGACATTATGTCCTGCACTTTTTCTGTCTTTATTCTTCTCATTCACACTTGGCGTTCATCAAATGAACTACTATAATTATCTTCTCCAAAGGATGTGATCTTCGTCATCTCTAGGAGTCCCTTCAATACTTCTTTAGTCAGCCATCTCAACCATGCAACCTAATTAGGAACACTCAACTCAGACTGAATAGACGCGATGCTTCACAAAGTCGGCTCCACCAAATTAACTCCAACTTCACGATTATGATAGAATATGTTTGGCACCTTTAGATAATTATATTTAACTCATAAATAAACATGAATAAAAACATGCATATCCTAAAGATAGGCACAACTCAAGAAATAATGTAATTACGTCGGCTCTTCACAGATAGTCATCAATCTCTGTAACTGTCATAACTAATTAACATAACTCAACTAAAATTTCATATCTGACTCGGTGTGAATTCACATAGCATCTAGAACATGTATAAATCATGGAAATGAACACACATAGCTCCAGAAAATCTATACTGATAATTGCATATAGAACACTGTTGTATATTATATGTTATCATCAATGACAAACATACAATCAAATATTTGCACATAAGAAAATCTCCAAAAATCTCCCCCATTGACATTGATGGCAACATATGATATCATCAACTCAAAGTGTCTTCCTTCTTTTTACAATCTTCTCAATATCATCATCAAAAGTTCCTCTTCACTATTTTTTCTCTGTATACTCCCCTAGAGTATATGCTCCCCCTTACTAATACTCCCCCTTTGACATCAATGACAAAGGGTGTTAAACACCATTAAGCATAGGTACTACTCCAAAAGTAGAGTATTCAGCCATTCATTAGTCACGAAGGACTGATGTGCTTGTTGCAAGTTTTAATCAAACTCAGGAAAGGGAATTACTCCCAACTTCTCCCTGCGATACTCAAAAATATCTTTTGATAATGGCTTTGTAAAAATATCTGCTAATTGTTCTTTAGTGCTGACATAATCCAACTTTACTTCTCTATCTGCAACTTTTTCTCTTAGAAAATGGTATTTGATCTCAATGTGTTTTGTCTTTGCATGCATCACAGGGTTCTTTGATATGTTGATAGTACTACTATTGTCACAGTGAATAACAATAGGATAATCAATATGAATACCAAAGTCTTTAATCATCTGTTTGATCCAAACCATTGTTGAACAATTCAATGTTGCTACAACATACTCGGCTTCTGTTGTTGACTGAGAGATACAATTCTACTTTTTACTTATCCAAGTGACCAATCTGTCTCCAAGAAATACTACTCCTCCTGATGTACTCTTTCTGTCATCAACACAACCTGCCCAATTTGCATCTGTGTACACATGAAGTTGTATATTCTCTGAGCTAGGATACCATAAACCATAGTCAATAGTCCCTTTTAAGTATCTGAATATTATTTTTATTGTCATTATGTGATTTTTCTTGGGTTCAGGTGCAAATCTTCCAACAATGCCAACTACATTAGAAATATCAAGTCTAGATTGAGTAAGATATATGAGTTTTCTAATCATAGACTTGTATAGGGTCTTGTCAAATACTGTGGAATCATCATCTTTAGAAACCTTGCTTCCTGTTATCATGGGGGTGCTTATTGGTTTGCAATCTTCCATCTTGAAAGTCTTCAATATCTCCTTCACATACTTAGACTGATTTAGGAATATGCCTTTGTCTGTTTGTTTTACATTCAATCCAAGAAAGTATTTGATAGGTCCAATCCTTCTCATTTCAAATTCAATTTTCATTTCTTTGGTGAATTCTACGCTAAGTTTATCATTACCTCCAAAGATAATGTCATCAACAAAATTAGCAACGAGTATTAGTCCTTCATCTATCTCTCCTATGAATAAATTACAGTCTGCTACTCCTTTTCTGAATCCTATCTTTGTTAAGTAACCATCAAGTCTCTCATACCATGCTCTTGGGGCTTGTTTAAGTCCATAAAGTCCTTTCTTTAATCTACATACCATGTCTGGTTTATCTAAAAGTTTGAATCCTTTAGGCTACTCTATGTAGACTTCTTCCTTCAAGTCACCATTCAGAAAAGTTGACTTGATATCCATTTGGTATACCTTAAAGTTCTTGAATGTTGCATAGGCCAAAAACAACTTGATAGCTTCATTTCTACTCATAGGGGAAAATGTATCAGATTAGTCTATTCCTTCTCTCAGCACATATCCCTTACATACTAATCTTTCTTTGTTCCTTACCACTGTGCCTTCTTCATTCATGTTGTTCTTGAATATCCACTTTGTTCCAATCACGTTCTTATCATGAGGTCTAGGGACCAGTGCCCATGTTTCATTCTTGATTATTTGATCTAATTCTTCTTGCATGGCACTTTTCCAATATGAATCTTTGCACACATCTTCAACACTTAAGGGTTCAATCTGTGAAAGTAAGCATACCTCTTCATCAGCGGTTGAACCTTTTGTTCTAGATCTTGTCAATAATTTTGTGCTCTGATCTCCAATGATATCTTCCTTAGAGTGGTATTTGGATGTGTATCTTGAGTTCTTAGGAGTGATACTTTCATCTGTAATATGTGATTCTTCTTCACTTGGTTCAAGATTGTTACATGAAACATCAATACAGTCAAATATTTCTTCAATAACTGTGTCCTTATTGATGGGTCTGGGTTCATCTTCAATCATGGGAGCATAGTCATAATATCTTTCTTGAATCATAAACTTCTCATCAACATTCACATGAGTACTTTCAATGATCTTCTTTAATCTTAGATTAAAACATTTATAGGCTTTGCTTTTAGTAGAGTAACCAAGAAAAATACCTTCATCACTTCTAGCATCAAACTTGCCAATGCTATCATCTCTCTTGATGTAGCACTTGCTTCCAAAGATTCTGAAGTATTTTATAGTAGGTACATTACCAAACCAAAGTTCATAGGGTGTCTTCTCTGTGCCTGGCCTTAATTATATTCTATTGATAGTATAGACTATTGTATTGACTGCATCTCTCCAATAAGTATGAGCAACCTTTCCTTCAATCATGATAGTGCATGTTGTGTCAAGTATTATTTTGTTCCTTCTTTCTGCAATCCCATTCTATTGAGGGGTTCTAGGTGCACTTAATTGTCTCTTGATTCCATGTTCTTCACAGTAATCATAAAACTGGTTAGAGGTGAATTCTCCTCCTCTATCAGATCTCAGACATTTTATCTTTAGTCCAAATTCATTCTCAACCTTAGCTTGAACACTTTGAACTTCTTAAAAGATTCAGATTTGTCTTTTAAGAATGCAACCCACATCATCCTTGAGAAATCATCAACAAATAGAATGAAATACCTTTCTCCATAGTAAGATCTTGTTTGAGTAGGTCCACATAGGTCTATATGTATCAGATCTAATTTGTTTTCTGTAGAGTCTTGTTTTCTCCTGAATGAGGTCCTCACATGTTTCCCCATCACACATTCCTTGAACATGGTGTCAACTGGTCTTGCAATACTTGGAAGGTCTCTTACTGCATTTACATTACTTATCTTGACTATGTTGTCAAAATTGATATGACAAAGTCTCTTGTGCCATAGCCAACTGTCATCTACTTTTGCAACAAAAAAACTTACTTCTGAATTGAGCTGAATAACATTACCTTTGGTTTTTTATCCTAATGCAATCATGTCTCCTTCTTTGTTATTAATGATGCACTAGTTCTTTTTGAATTCCAACTGATATCCTTTATCAAGCAATTGTCCAACACTTAGTAAGTTATGATGTAAACCATCAACATAAAGAACATCATATGTCTTATTCTTTCCATCTAAGGTGATAGAGCCTCTGTCTATGATAGGTTTGGGAGTGTTATCTCCAAATCTAACCATGCCATCTTTGTATTTGTCCAAATGTACAAATTTGTCTTTGTCTCCTGTCATGTGGTGTAAACATCTGCTATCAATGATCTAGTCAGTTCTGATGTCAGCTTTTGAAACTAATGCTAACTCTTGTTCTTTTTCTTCATCTTCTTTGTCCATTTCTTCAAGCATCTTTTCAATGTCTTTAATGGAAATGAAACCAATTTCATCTTCTCTTGAATCACCATCAGTTACACCGTCTTCAGCATTATAACATTCCTTAGTGTACTTGGGCTTCTAATATGATCTAAACTTTTTGACTCTTATAGGACACTTGGATGCAAAGTGACCAACTTTGTTGCATGAAAAACATTTGAATGGTAGTTGTCCTTCATATTTCCCTTTACCTTTACTTTCTTTCTTGGCAATCATAGCAATGATTTATTCTAGTTTTGTATCCACTTCTTCATTATTACTAGAGCTTCTTATGGATTTCTTGTTGTGGACTGAGGCTTTGAAAGTTGTCTCACTTTTGGGTTTTATCTTTAATCTTGATATCTCAAATGCAGATATTTTGCTGATCAATGTCTCTCTCTTGAAGTCTTTTTAAAATTGCAGTCTCATCTAAGATATTGATCTTTCTCTCATAGTCTGTTGTTAGTGTGGTCATTAGTTTTTCCATTATATCATCCTCTGAAATTTCTCCACCATTGTTCCTAATACCTGAAATCGCTTCATTAATTCTTTGATTGTAGGCTCTGATGTTTTCTTCAGGTATCATCTCTAAGTTGTAACTTTTCTTCCATGTCTTTCTACATGCATTATTTGCTTGGATGTCTCCTTCAAACATATCTTCTAAGTATTTCCAAATAGAGTATGCTTTATCTACCTTCTTGATCTCAGAAAATTCATTGTTGGATAGGGCACTGATTAGTGCTTCTTTGGAAATTTCATTATGAGTGAACACTTCCTTTTGTTTGACTATAGAGTCTTCTTCTGCAAGGTCTTTCAAGGTGGGAACTTCAATTTCTTGAGTGGAAATCTCATAGATCTCAAATCCAACACACTGAAGATGTGTTATCATTTTTTTCTTCTAGTCAAGATAGTTTTCTCCATCAAACTTAGGACTCTCTTTCCTGAAGTATGCCATCTGATCTACCTTAAGGCCTCATTTGTTTCACGGAAGTGGAATTGACTCAAAACCTTATTATCACAAAATCAGGTTTTGAAATCTAATTCCACCTATTTGGTGGGAAGATGATGCCACTCATTTTAGTGTCTAAACCTAGTTTTGGACATGAATCCAGAATTTCAATTTAAAGAAACAAATGCTGGATTTCACAAAAATGGGAAGTCTCGCTTCAAATTCCGCCCCAATTTCATGAAACAAACGGGGCCTAAGCTATTAGGATTTCTCTTCAAGGCACTTGGCTCTGATACCAATTGTTAGAATAGTCCAAAAGGATAACTGAGAGGGGGGGTGAATCAGTTATCAAATACTTCAATTTCTTTTCTATGCTTAGATATCAATTAACATAAAGTAAATACACATTCAGATAACACAATAGAGAACACAACATTTTTGGTTACAGGGAAACCAAATAGGTAAAAACCCCAGTGGGAATTAGCACCCACAAAGAACAGTACTTGAGTATAATTATCCCTATTAAGAGATCTTGCAACCCTGTTAGCAGTTTTTCTTTACAATGCAATAAGTACAGAGACCTTGTTAAAGGTCAGACCCTATTAGGAGTCTTTTACAAGTAACCCTATTAAGGGTGAGGACTCACTGTCCAAAATCTCATTGCTAAAATGATGAAGGCTACAACCTTTAGTAGAATAGATATACACTATATCTGATAGATGAACTATTTGAGTAGACCTATTGTCTTGATCAGTTCCAGTGTGATGTATACTTCCACTTCTTCTTCACATAGATCTTTTCTTGATGAATGAAATGTCTCTATTGTCCCAAAACAATAGACATTTTGTCCTACACTTTTTATGTCTTTATTCTTCTCATTCACACTTGGCATTCATCAAATGAACTACTATAAGTATCTTCTCCAAAGGATGTGATCTTTTTCAGCTCTAGGAGTCCCTTCAATGCTTCTTTAGTTGGCCATATCAACCACGCAACCTAATTAGGAACACTCAACTCAAACTGAATAGACGCGACGCTTCACGATGTCGACTCCACCAAATTAACTCCAACTTCACGATTCTGATAGAATATGTTTGGCACCTTTAGATAATAATCTTTAACTAATAACTAAACATGAATACAAACACGCATATCCCAAAGATATGCGCAACTCAAGAAATAATGCAATTACGTCGGTTCTTCACAGATAGTCTTCAATCTTTGTAACTTTCATAACTGATTAACATAACTCAACTGAAACTTCATATCTACCTTGGCGTGAATGCCCATAGAATCTAGAACTTGTATACATCATGGAAATGAACATGCATAGCTCCAAAACATCTGTATTGATAATTGCATATAGAACATTGTTGTATATTATATGTTGTTGTCAATGACAAACATACAATCAATTATTTGCACAGAAAAAAATCTCCAACACTTTATAGGTAGATGATGTGAAAAATTATTTGGAGCCCATTCACATTCTTCATCATCAGAGGTTGACCCTTAGAGGTTGGGGCATAAAGAAGGTAAGGATCCAATAGGACCTAAGTGATGATACTTCTTCTACATGGGAGGATGCTTTTCTCTTGAGAGTTTTGTACCCATATCTTTTTGTAGGTTTCCAAGAGTAATTCTATGCCTAGGGAGGGAAGATGTAGTGCCTCATGTGTTTGCATTCAATGCCATGGTTATTTTGATCTAAGAGATACTTTGTTGTTATGATTTTATTATCTTCGTGGTGAGATACATCGATGACTATTTATTGTTTGGATTACCAATATCATAGATATTAGATGTTAGACTATGTTGCTATTTCAGTTTGATCATATCTACATGATGATTCTATTTGAAATGACATGATGCTTTATGATCATATCTAGTTTATTTTGTATTCAAACTATGGATTATGGATTATATGTTAGGATGGTGATTATTGGACTAATGTTTATGGTGCTTATATGTTGTGGATATCTTTCCTTTACTTTTAGTTGATATATGCTCAAAATAGCCTAGAAATGATTATTTAAATGCTTTGATTTAATGCATTTTTATATGGTTATATGTTGTGTATGACGTGCTACACCACTAATATGTATTTTTCCCATTGGTGATGGTGCGAAGTAAGACAAAGCCAAAGTCACTTGCTTGCAAGATCTACACGATGTCTCATTTTCCTTCCTTCTGATTATTTGCGTTATATGTACTTCGGCTATTTGTATATTGATAATTTCCACTTTATGTTTGCATGTCTACTGAATAGGTACTGGGTACATTCATCTTGAGTTTCAAGAGTTGAGTGTGTACCTATATCCCCGGTAGTGGCACCAGAAGATAGTGACTTTGGCCTTGCATATTGGGCCAATTTCATCCTTGTATGGAAAATTTATCTGTGTCATTTATATTATCCCTCTAATACATGTTGGTAAATCGAAACTTCATGATGAATTATGTGATTTGACCTTTAAACGTGCCTGTGCATTTCGAGTTCTGCAACTATCACAAAAGTTGTTTATTTTAAAAGCTAAATTTATTCGTTTGGGGATTTTACTTATTTTAATTTAAATTACTAGCTAATTTCTTGTAGTCAGATTCTATATGTCTGGAATTGATTTATTTAATTTGGGTTAAGGGGGAAATTGATTATTTAAGTATTTAAATAATCTAATTTATAAGTCACTTTTCTAAAAGTTCTTATATTATCAAAAGTGAGTTTCTAATCTCAATTGATCTTTTGTCCCTTTGTGTTTTTGAGATTTATGTTCCAATAACCTCTTGGAGAAAATATTGATTTATTAGTTGTGGGTGAATCAAGCATCGAATCTTCACGAGGGATAGTTTTTTGGATTTGTGTCATGAATCTCCAACTTCTTGTGGAGCCATTTTTTCTTTAGTCGAGTATCTATTTCTTGCTCCATTTTATAGTTTCTGCTCTTTTGGTGTGAGGTAGGGATCTTGAGATCTCTCTCTACACATAGGCTTTTTTTTTTTTTTGATTGTTATAGTTTTTTGGGCAGAGAACTAGTGTTCCCCCACAAGATTGTTTATTTTCATTTCCTAGTTGGTTAGGAATGAGCTTTTCATGTTTTGTGTGTGTGGGGTTTGGATTTTTGGCACCGTTATGCTGCCAGAATTTGAATACATGACCAGAAGTTATATTTTATTCTATTTTGATAGTTTTGGCATGAAAATGGAAATGGTTTTTAATTTCATCAATTTTTAAGAAGTTTAAATTTTTGACATTTTTATGTTTGCATTGTTTTGCTTTCCACCCAGATTTGTGGTGGGATCTTGTTTAGAATTTTTTATTTATTAGTCTGGATTATCCTTGTTTTTCTAATCATCCTATGGTGTTACTTTGTGGTTTCTAGATCTGTGGATGAATCTGTACTCCCGGCAAAGTGCTCGATTGAGTTTGTTGTGTTCAATTGCATGAGTTTCCTCCTTTTGAGATTTTGCCTCTATGCTTGATTTTGATCGCATTAGAGATGCTTGAGGTTTGCTTTTGAGACTGCATCATGAGCACCTTTTTCATTCCATGATGGGATCCCAAGGGACTCATACTCTAGGTTGAGACCAATCGATTCATTTGGTGTATTTTGGGGATTTTTGTACTTCTGAGCCTTTTGGGGCTTTTGGCTTGTTGGATGGTGCTGAGTAGTGGGATGGAGTGGATCTTCAAGGTGGACCTAAGCACAAAGGGGCTCCAGGGTAACCTTTCTTGAGTCCTTAATAATAATGGATAACCTTAAACAATAAATGGAAAAAAAACTTAATATAAAACTAAATATGACTACCTTGTCATCATTTGAGGACGTTGATATGGTATGTCTTGTCTTTCCATCTATGGACGTTGATATGGCATAGTGCCTTGTCATCTGTGGATATTGATATGGCTCATTAGAGTGTCCTTGATGAGAGAAGGATAGCTTGAAGTCACATGGGCCATCATGATTTGTGTGATGACACTCCATTCCTGTATCTCCACTTTATACTATGATAGTTGAGTAGTAAACTCTTCCTACATGTTTGTTCTTACATTGAATTTCTTACTCGAGTTGTCATTTTTCCCTTGATTCTTGCATATTGTATTGCACGATTGTAGCCTATTTTGGTGTGAGTGTCTACATGTGATTATGGTCAAGTTACTATCTTTGTGAGCACCGTGGGGTGGGCCTATGGGTACCATGTGGTAGGGAAGCATTGCAATTCTATACCACTGTTGGGGACCGGCGTATAGGGATAGACTCCTCCAGATAAAAGACTTGGAGCTTGAGGGATCACTCTCCTATATGGCACTGATTTATGCTTATATTCTCATTTGATGTCTTGGCTTAGCCTTGATTTCTATATATTTGATGTAGTATGTATTAGACATTGATCAAGAATCATATTTTTATGCTTTCCCTTCATGTTTATTTATGTAATTGAGTGACCATTGCCTTGGTATGCTTGTATTTTGTACTCTTCGATGTGGAGTTAGTTGTATTTCAACTATGGATTGGTGTTGTTATAGTTGTGGCTTTTCACCTTATGTTTTCAGCCAAAAATTACTAATCGTCATTTGTGATTAACCAGAGTGGTCTCAGACTCTTGGGTTTGAGACTTTTGGCTCTCATACTTCATTAGGAGTTTATTTTTGATGAATCTTCATCTCTATAGATTGGCATCTATGCCTGAGGTCTTTCATTTATGACCTCACTGGACTGGTTCTTTTTCTAACATCACCAGTGGCTCAATCATTGTCTACATAGATTAGCGTCTATGCAGACCAATCTTTGTTGATTCTTGATCATCGTTGACTTTGCCAAATTTGATTTTGGAACTAGTTCTGGGAGATAGGTGTATTTTGGTTTGTCTCTTGAGGGTTCTTGAGTTTCCTTCATGCCTTGATAGGCCTATTTTAGAAATAGGATCATACATAAAGATAAAGCTTCTAGATTTTTAGGGTTTTTAGTAAATTTTAGACAGCCAAATTTTAGGAATTGCCATATTTTCTTCAGCATGATTCAAGTGGACTATTGATTGTAACCTTGAGCCCTTGACTTGTGCATGATCATTTGTGGACCATTGTTGGTTGTCTTTTGTTTATGTTATGGTTAGTTTTTAATTAATATGTATGTTTAACCATGTAAGGAATATTTATTTTGGGCTTAAAAAGAATATCAATTTTATGGATTAAGGATGCATATTTGTCTCCCTTCCTAGTATCTATGGACATTGGCCAGATGAGCCTCTTGTGATTTATGGACATTGTTCATATCCTTGTGGGGAAATCTCAGGAACATGTGTTATCTATTCTGGGTATGTAGTAGGTTTCTTGGGAACCTTTGGAAGTGCTTGTTAAGACTTTTTCTTGTGTACGAGCCTATGATGTTCATGATGTTATCTTGTGTTATGGATTATTATATATGAGTTAGTTTTCTTGATGCACTTGTTTACATTATATAAATATCATCTTATGTTATGTTTACAAAAAAAAAATAGTGCATGTTTTACCCTTTGTTCCCAAGGGTTCCTAGGCAAAGCATTCCATCTAGTATTAGATCCCATGTTCATACAATGGGATGTCAGTGTTATTCTCTCATTGTGATTGGTATGAGTTTTGTGTGGGTTTTTTATGCTTTAGTGGTTATAATTTCTTACTTTTAGACTTAGCATGGAAAGTGGTGTTTGTTATAGTTTATTTTGATCCATCCCTTGTGTTTCTCTATAGGATGCCTCCTTGACATGGACATGGTCAGAGGAATGCCCATCGGGATGACCATGAAGAGGAACATCATGAGGAATAGAATAGAGAGTAAGAACAACATGAGGACCACCAAGAGGATCATAGAGAGGATCATAATGGTAATGATGGGATCCCCCAGTTGGTTCAGTTACTATAGGATCTTATATTTGGGTTCGGACCTCGTCAAAAGGAATCTCATCAGGAGGATTCTCGAATATCTAAGCATGATGAGAGAAGAGAGCATAAGTGTTATCGTATACCAGTAGTTAGGAGAGGTAGGGAAGTTGAGGATGTATCCTCCATATGTGAAAGATTGATGAGAGACCCTATGCGGTCTTGACCACCTTTCTTTAATGGTAAGGGTAATGGTAGTAAGGCCGAGATATGGTTGTTGGACCATTTACATTGCTTTGCTATGCATCATTATGTGAGAAACCTTAGAGACCTTTGCACCATCACACACTTGAGATATTTTGAATCTACTTGGTGGTAGATATAGGAGAAAAAGCTCTAGTTGGATATTTTGATCATCTCTTGGGAGATATTTGACAAGCGGTTTCATGATCGCTTCCTTTTTGAGCAGCATAGAGAGGAATGTGTTGATGAGTTCCATGAGCTCCGATAGGGAGCCATGTTAGTAGATTAGTGTGAGAAGTGAAATTAGTGTGTTAAAATGAAATACAATAATGAAATAAAGCACTCGACACCTAATAAATCAAAACCACACTCATCCTTGGACTAAAAAGGAAAACTTAAAAACCATAAAATACTAAGGAGTGCAAACCTCCCTAAAATAGAATCCAAGCTCCCTTTTGATGTTTATATTTTTCCATTGTTGTGGATGTATGCTCAACAGATTTGGTTCAAGCTCCAAGGGTGGATGTATTTGTCTCTTCAAAACTGCATTATAACTCTACTTAAAAGTTGGGGTAATTTGTGAAGGAATGAGGTTCATTATATAGGAAAAGGGAGAGAAAATGGAGGGTTCAAATGCAAACCTTAAGAGTGGCTAATATGCATTTGGGAGAGAGAACAAGGATTGTGCTTCTCCAAATGCCTCTCATTGTGACAAGTGTCACAAGGAGAGAGGGTGTGAGAGGATGAGGAATGTGACCATTTAGGGAAATGTGCAAGGGAATGAGGGAAGACTTTAGGGATGGAGTGTGTAAGAAGATTATAAGAAGCCTTAAAGGGATGTGTAAGAGCATTAAAAGGCATTTCAGGTGACATTAACGAGGCATGGGTGGGAATTTATGAGAGGGCTTGAGAAGTTTGACTTTGAAAAAGAGGTTGATTTCCTAATTCTAGGATTAGGAATGTGGTAATCTTAGGGAGTGATTAACAATAGGGTTAGGGATCAATTGGGGTAATTAGGGAGATAGTGATGGGAGGAGAGAGAATGAGTGCATGGATTAATTAGCTGATTAGGATCAATTAGCTAATGAGGAAGGGTTAGCATGTGTGAAGGGATTGGGTTGAGTTAGAACTTAGGGTTAGGTGGTTGGGATTGGTTAGATTAGGGGTTAAATTGAATAAAGTTGAATATTCAACTCACAAGTGGAAGGAAAATAGATAATATGAATTAAGTTAAACGAATAGAGATTATTCATTTAACTTAATAGAAGAATAGGGATAACGTAAATCAATTAGGTAATGGGTAATTACTTAATAAATGATGTTCTAGGAGGGCACTAAATATGATTAACATGTTTTAATCATATTTAGGTGTCTACATTTTTCCCCTCTTTGACATAGTGTTATAATAACGCTATTTCGAAGATGTTTAAAATAATAGACAATGCAAAGATGTGACGTAGGAAACAAAGTTTCCCCAGAGTGATGATTAGTATAGAATTAGAATAGAATTTGACTAGGGTGATGCCCCCTTGAGAGGGAAATAGGAAGAACAACTAATCCCTAATGACATCTTGAAAAGATGGTTAAGAGCGGAAGGAAAGGGAAATCAAAAGAAGAGGAGGAGGATGGTAGGCAATTTGAGATTCAAGTTTGCATCAGGGATGAGGGATGAGGTGTGTAGTATTAGGAGGGATTAATTGGAAGATGGGATTGATGTTTGTTGGGTAGGATTTCTTTGCTGGGAATTTGATGCGGGGGATTTTCTTGAAACTTGAGCAAAGGGTATTTTGGGAAGGAATACCACCATGTAGTTTGAGCACTGATTTTGATATAGCAACGCTAGAGACCATGACAAGGTTACTAGGAACATGAAGCCTTATCATCAGTGTTGCAGAGGATTGACACAAAAAACACATGAGGATTTCCCCAGCATCACATATGACTCCCAGGAAGAACCATGGTTGAAATGATGCTCAAAAATCCCACAAGAAAATGACATTTCCCAAGTGCAGCTTGCAAACCGAAACAGATTAAACACATGCAAGGGTCATATCCAACTAGCTCAAAAGAAGAAAACAAAAAGATCAAGTTCCCTTATTCCAAGTGTGTCCATTCGTAGCATAACATTATATGAAGAATCATGGAAACCTTGAGGAGGAGAACAACCAAAAAGAATCAAGAATGATAATCGAGAACCAAAATCAAATTTTAAGATAAAAAATTCAAGCACAATACGCCTTTTTCTAGAGAGATCAAATGATATGGAATATTGATTGGAGTCAGGTCAATCAAGAGGAAGGATACATCCTACAAGGACCCATTTTGATGGAGATATTTGGATTTAGGTCAAACGTGAGGAAGGATACATCCTATATGGACCTACTCTAATGAAGATGATTGGATTTAGGTCAACGTAAGGAAGGATACATCCTACATGGACCCATTTCAATGGAGATGTCAAGTGTGTATCTGATTGGCCAAAATATGTACTGAGATCAAATTACTGAAGCATGATTTTGTCAAAAGGAACTTGTTATAGCACAGTTGTCAAAATGGAACTCGATCACTTTCTGCAAGGAGACCGACCAAGGATGCAAGATATGTATGGATGAGACCGGACTCAAGACTAGACTAACATAGATAAGATATATACAGACTGAATACATATGAATATTAGGGAATAAGGATAGGATGACATATATACAGCAAAGACTGACGATTATATATAGGACCAGATGTACAAAACCTCACGATGTAGGATAGGAGGACCGATGCGATCTAGTGCGTGCGATAATGGAACATCTAGGGAAATAAGAGATAATTATGCTGAGATGGATGCAGAAAGTGAGATGGAGGGAAATGAGATTTCAATAGATAATGATATGGTCCACTATGTGTGATTCCTGATTGCCAGGTTTTCATCGTGCATACTTGTCCAAGGAGCTTGATTGCCAAGTTTTCACCATTGGACAATTTATTTTCATTTTATTTTTTTGGCTTTTTGGCTTTTGGCTTTTTTAGCTATCAAGGTGTCTGTTTACCATATTTTCACCAAGATAATGATTTTTTCAGGACTTTTTATGCTTTTTATGGATTTTTCAAATAACTGGGAATGAACAACCAGCTATCAGGCATAGAAGTGCCTGAGATGAATGATATTGATAGGATCATTCAAGGGTTATCCTTTAGGGGTAGCTAACTAATATTCCCTAGATCCAAAGCATATAGTGATGACGTATGGACCTTTCTAAGTGACCTAAAACTTACCTTTCTTTTCTCGATCAGTACCCACTTTCTGATTTTCTTTGAGTACAAAGTCCCCTACCTAGAACTGGCGTGGGTTGATTTTCTTATTATAGCTTCGCTTGAGTCTATTTTGATACACAACAAGGTGACCATAGGCTTGATGATGTTTTTAATCTAGCAAATCAACTTGTGTGAGTCTAGATACTATATAGTCTTCATCAGTGATTAGGTCTTTCAGAGATACCCAGAGTGATGGGAGTTCAACCTCGATTGGTAAGACGGATTTAGCACTATAGATAAGCGAATATAGAGTGGTTCATGTAGGAGTGCAATATGAAGTGTGATAGGCCCAAAGGGAAGGGTTCATTTGGGGATGTCAATCATGGCTAGTATCATTGACAACCTTATTTAGGATTTTGAGGATGGTTTTGTTGGTTGCCTCAGCTTGGTCATTACCCTGGGGGAAATATGGACTTGATTAGCGATGGTGGATGTGGAGGAGCTTGCAAAAATATTCTACATGTTGGTTTTCAAATGGTGTTTCATGATCTATAAAGATGTTGGATGGGATGTCGAAGTGGCAAACGATGTGGTGGAGGATAAACTTGGATATTTGGATGCCTGTCATGAGGGTGAGTGGCATTGCTTCGACCCACTTTGTGAAGTACTCAATGGCTATGATGATGTATTTATGTCCCTCAGAGGAAAGAGGGTGATCTTACCAATGAGGTCAAAAATTCAACATGAAAATGGCTAGGATGGTGCAATGGGATGCAATTTTTGTGTTGGAGCATGTATCAGATTAGCATGTTTTTGACAAGGTAAAATTTCTTTACAAATTCACAAGCATAATGCTCCATGGTAGGCCAATAGTACCTGATTCTGAGAAGTTGTTTAGCTAAGACCATGCCACTCATGTGGCACCATAGATTCCAAGGTGCACTTCTCACAACGCTTGGGAAACTTCAGTTTCATCTAAACATCTAGAGAGAACATTGTGATAACCTCGACGATATAAGGTGTTGGCTACAATAGTGTATTGGGAAGCTCTATGAATGAATTTTTGGCATTGGTTGTTGGTGTGGTGAGGGGATATGATACCATTTTTTAGATAAGAATGGATGTCATGGTACCATGGGGACTGAGGACCAACCAAGACATAGACTTGATTGACATCATCACTCTCATATGTTGGTGCATGAAGTTGCTCAACTAAGAATTCATACTGTGTTTCATCACACAAAATTTCCAAGAGGGACCCGATTGTAGCCATTGCATCGAAAAATTTGTTCTACAAGCATGGTACTTGTGTGATCTACAGATTGAGGAAATGCTCTTTCATTTTTGCTACCATTTCCTTGCAAGGTAGCAGTTTGTTATCTTTTGTTTGGAATTCATCTAAGACTTGCTTGATGATGAGCTGAGAGTTGCCAAAGACTTGAATGTTAGTGATGTTCCATTGGATGGCCATACTGAGTCCTGCAACTAGTGCCTCATATTTTGCTATATTGTTAGTGTAGGGATATCCTAGTTTGAATTATTTTAGGATATAGTCACCTTGTGGGGTGACGAACAGTATGCCTACCCCAGAACCATGAGCTATATACGATCCATCAAACAATATTTTCTAAGACGGTTGTTCTTTTACCATGCATAAGTGCTCATCAAGAAACTCCATGATTAAGGGATAATCATCAACCAACAGTGCCTCTGCCAACTAATCTTCTATGACTTTCCCTTCGATGGCCTTTCTGTCAATGTACTAGATGTAAAACTTTCTTAGAAGCATTACCCATTTAGCCATTCAGCCTATGAGTGTTGTTTTTGACAATAGATACTTGAGCAGATCAACTTTTGATATGAGTTGAACAGTGTGACTGAGCATGTAATGGTGAATTTTCTGAGTGGAAAAAACCACTACCAAGCATGATTTTTCCATTGGTGTGTAATTCACCTTATATCCTACCAAAGTGCAGATGATGTAATAGATAGCTCACTCTTTTCCATTGTCATCTAATTGAGCCAGAAGTGCCCCTAGTGTTGCTGTTGTTGCAGATATGTATAAGATGAGAGGCTTACCTGATGTAGGCGGTACTAATATGGGTGGATTTTCTAGGTATCTCTTGATCTTGTCAAAACTTCTTTGGTATAAAGGATCCCATTTGAAGTTACTATATTTTTGTAGGAGATGCATGAAAGGTTGGCACTTGTCCATGAGATGTGATATGAAATGGCACATAGATTGAAGCTTTCCTTGTAGACTGTACAGTTGTTTGAGTTTCCTTAGTGGAGGAATTTCCATGATGGCTTTGACTTTTTTAGGATCTATATGGATGCCATGTCTTGATACAATGAAACCAAGGAGCTTTCCTGATGTGACCCCAAAGACACATTTCTTCCGATTGATCATGAGTCTGTAATGATGGGGATGATCAAACACTACCTCTAGGTCATTTAGGTGATCTATTATTTTTTTGGATTTAGCCAATATGTCATCCACATAATCCTCAAGGATCTTATGAATCATGTCATGGAAGATAACAGTCATGGCCCTCTGATATGTAGCTCTGGCATTCTTTAGCCCAATTGGCATCATGTTATAGCAGAAGGTTCCCCATGGGGTTTTGAATGCTATCTTGCATTGATCTTCTTCTATGATGTAGATGTGATTGTATCCAAAAAATCTTTCCATGAGATCCAACATCTCATGTTCGGCTATGAGGTCCATGATCATATCGATATTGGGTAATGGAAAATTGTCCTTAGGACATGCTTTATTGAGATCACAGAAGTCTGTGTAGATTCTGATTGATTTTTGGGGCTTGGAGACTGACACCATGTTATAAATCTAGTCTGATTAATTGCTTTCTGTGATGATCGTAGCTTCTAAAAGTTTCTCCAATTCTTGTTTGACCAGTAATGCTACCTTAGGATGCATCTTGCGGAGTTTATGCTCGACTCGCTTGATGTTTGGATCCGCTAACAAGTGATGCACCATGAGGTCTGGGTCTAACCCAGGAATGTGAGATTAGGACCATGCAAAGATGTTGAGATATTCTCTAAGACAAGCTGTGAAGGCCATTATTTCTTCCTTTATTAATGATGCTACAATGTGAGTGAGTCAAGGCTATTCTTCTGTACCCAGATTGATAGGTTTGGTTTCTTCAATGAGGATGGATGACTGCTCTGATCTATAATCATGGATAACATGGAGAGGAGAATCTCCATCTCCTGGTGCCTCTGAAAGGTTTTCACTAGGAGATACGCCATTTGTTTTTATCTTTTTTCTGATCAGATAGTGCCTAAAGGGGTTTTTACTAAGAGATCCACTTTGTTCTTTTTTATTTTGATTTTCAATTTTGTGGCTGAAGACCTCCTCTCCCCCAAAGTATGCCTTTGGGTCCAAGTTGTATACATGTGTAGAGGACTGCCCCCAGTCTGGCTATTGATCTTTTTCTCCCATGAATCTTAGGAGCGTAGCTACGCTTTTGAACTTGTCTATAGGGATGACACTTGGTTGGTCCCAGTTTATGAGTTCCAGATGAATGAGGGAAAGGTCTATGAGATTAAGGGATAATTGGAAAAGGATAGAATTTTCTAGGAAAATTTCATCGTTAATATCATCATAGACTCTCACAATTTTCTCTTCTAGGATGTCTTCGACTTCGTATATGTTACCCAGCGGAGTGTGATAAGTTATGTTGGTTTCTTTAGTGCCCCCAATCATGTTATGGCCAATTCCAGATGTATTATGTTCAAATCCCAGACCAATGTGTCTTTTTATTTTAGAGGCCTTAATGGGAACTCTCATGCCTTGTTCTAAAGGGCCTAGTCTGCCTCCTTGATAGTTCCATTTTTAAGTGACCAGTTTGTGGGTAGAGGGATATTTTCCTTTGAAGTGAGCAAGGAGGCCACTATCAGGAGGTGTGGGATCTTTGTACACCCAGTTGCTAATATTGGGTGCCATTTCCTGACCATTCAGAATGTCATGGGAAAGAAAGATAATAGAACCCAGTTGTGTTGGCTCAGGTTCCTTCTGCTCTATGTGACTAGATAGACGCCCATGAGTATGTGGATATGATGGTAGGTATCTGATAGAAAAAGCATCAGTGAGGTCGTATTCTCCTCAGCCTTGGTGATCAATCTTGACAGTGGAAAGAGTTGATGAAAGGATAGTGCTTGGATCAGGAAAGGTTTTGGAGAAACTGGCAATGGATGTGCCAATGTCCGTTCTAGGACAATGAGTTGAATGTGGATAGGAGGCTTCATCACATAGAAGTATATGAAGGGTTGGGGACTAGCATGGATGTTGATCTCAATTTTTTTGTGGGGGAACTTGATGCATGGTGGTAGGTGGAAGGGATGGCTTGCATAGAGTGGATCAATGGTTGTCCAAGGAGTATGTTGTATGGGAGATCAAGATCAACCACATGGCATATTTTTTCTTGTATTGATGGGCCCAATTGGATAGGCAAGGATATTGTGCCTTTTGAGGTGCATTCTAGATTATCGTATGCTTTGATAGTGATGATGTCACTCAATATATCTACCTCAGAGTATCCCAGTTGCTTAAAAAATTTCAAAGTGTAAAGATTCAAGGCTGAACCATTATCTATCATGACCTATTTGATGGAAAAAATTTTGATCCTGACACCGATGCGAAGGGAAAGATTATGATCAGGCTCAATGAATGGCATGTCTGAGATTTTGAAAGATATTCCACATGAAGTGGACAAGTGGCTTACAAGGTTTTGGAACTAACTAGTGTCAATATTGCTGGGTATATGAGACTCTTGGAGAGCTTGGTTTAGGATTTCTTGATGTATGGGTGATGTACGAAGGAGATCTAGGATGGAGATTTGGGTAGGCGTATTCCCTAGATGTTCTAACATATTGTATTGTTCCCTAGAGGAGGAGGTAGTACTAGCACTGGCAACAATTACGCATGCTCGATGCGTGGTCTGCATAGTTGGTATCAACGCCCTTGACATGGCTAACATTTACTGATGGTTTGACCTAGGATATGCAACCAATTAAACTGCCAAAATCAACATAAGTTGTGGTTTTATTACTGGTATTGTCTCCTTGTTTGTCTTTACCTTGATTGGATGTTTGAGTAGTGTTTGTGTTGGTAGGTCCCTTTTGGTTGTCATGGTTAGGGAACACATTTTGGTAGATTTTTAGATCACTATTGGGTGAGGCCTTGATTGTAGAATCTACTTTGATTTCATTGCGATTAATGAGGTCTTGGATATAGTGCTTCAATTTCATGCACTTGATAGTAGTGTGTCCCTTAACATGGTGATAATCACAATACTCATTGTCATTATACCATTATGGTTTAGGAGTAGAGTCCTCAAAGCATTGGTGGTGGGTATACAATCAGGTTTGTTTTCTCCATTCTGTGGAATATGACATTGATAGGCTCACCTAAGGGAGCGAATGTGCATTTAGGTGTATACTGAGCTCTGCGTGGTTTGTTCTGTCCTTGCTAGACTAATATTGCATTTGTCTAGTTCTGGGGATTATGATAGTTGTGTTGATAGTTGGTTTGTGCAACCTGATGTGGGCATGTCTTTTGTTTTTGTGTTGCTTGATGTTGTGTCACTTGCTGATATGCTAGGGGAGGTGGTACTTGTTTATATTGTGGTTACTGGTATGTTCTGCTAGTAGTGTTGTTGTTGATATGTTGGGGTGGGTGTTTGAGGACCTACAACAATGATCTGGACATGTTTAGTGTTTGTAGCTCTATCTATTACGACATTTTTAATGTTCTTGTTCCAATATCATGAGTGATCATTGTTGTTTCTATCATGTTGTAGTTCCTTGTAGTTCTTTATGGCATTGTCTTCTACAAGACCACATTCAAGATCCATGCCCTTTCCTCTGATATCTAAATACAGCTATATGCAGTTCATGCGCATGTGGTAGGATAGTTTAGGATGGATATTTTTAACGAAGATTGTAGTGAGATGTTTTTCTAGAAGTTGATATGACAATCTCATGGTGAGCCCTTTTCGGTGTTGAAGATAGTCTACTAAGATCTCTCCTCCCTTCTGTTTGGAGTTGCATAAGTCTAGAAGGGAGAGTTCATTCTCAATGTTGTGTGTGTATTGTGCTACAAACTTTTTGGATAGCTCTACAAATGTGGATATTGTGCCATAGGAGATCTTGTAGAACCATTCAAGAATGGTCCCTCCATAACTCTTAGGGAATAGTCGCATGAGGAATTTATCATTGTAGGCCACTTCTTGGCATGCCATATAGAACTCCTTGATATGACTGACTGGATCTCCCTTTCCTCTATATTTGTCAAATTTAGGTGTTTCAAAGTGCTTAGGAAAGGGGATGCTTGTGATGGATCGATCAAATAGATAGGGACATACTTCCTCAAACTTGAAAGTCTTTTCTCAGTCCCATCTCACATCTCTTTAAGTAAATTCCTCATTTCTTCCCATTCTTGGTTGACTCCTGGGGGATTGTTAGTCCCTATTATCTTGATCTTTCTTGTGATGTATGAGTTGAATGGAGCTGGTGAACACGGAGGGTTTTGCAGATGGTATTGTGGTGTTTGATATGGGGTTTGATGGTCAGCATAGATGGGCTATTATGGTGGGTACTATGGCTAAGGGGAATATTGTGGTGGAGGAGGTGGAAAAGCCTGATGTGGTTATTGTAACTATTCGAAGTAGGCATGTATTTGTTGGGGTGTTAGATAAGTGGGTTGAGCTTGCTACATGCCTACATACGGTGGTAGTGTCACACTGCCAAAGGATGGAGGATAGGTGTTTTGTGGTGGAATGCCCCCAATTGCTGGGGTGAAGTAATTGGTGTTGATGGGAACACTAGATTGTTGTGGCAGTGGAACAGCTTGTGAGGCAGTGGAAGATAGCATGGCTAGGTAGTTAGCAAATTTGGATTGTTGTTACTGAGTAGGTTGGACAGTGGGTTGCATGGTAGAAAAAGGATTGAACTATTGTTGTGGTTGTTTCTTCTGAATAGGTTGTTGTTGTTGGATAGGTTGTTGTTTCTAGATAGGTTGGGCACTAGTTTGCATAGTGGCCAAGGGATTGGTGGATGTTTTTTGTGCGTAGGATGAAAAGGATTGGTGGTCTTCTACTATGCTTGTTGGGGTTGCTGCTACTGAGGTTGTTTCTAAATAGGTGGGATAGGAGTTTTCACTGTGGTGAAGGGATTGAAATATGGTTATAGTACTTGGGATAAAAATGGACTGGTGGTCTATTTCTGGGGTTGTTGATGAGTGGGTTGGATAGCGGATTATAAGGCTAAAAATAGGTTGGTGAATGTTTGTTGTGGTTGGGAGGTGAGTGGGTTGGTACTCTACATCTGTGTGGGGATGTCTAACACTTGCATGGTGGCTTGAAAATAGTTCCAAGTGGAAGATGAAGCACCTTGTGCTATTTGACCAAATTGAGGAACTTGTGGTGGAGGATTTGGGTTGGATTGTGCTTGCAAAAGAAGTGTTGGCATAAGTTGTGATTGTGTTGCTAGTGGAGCATGGAAAGTTGGCCCTTGCGGAAATAAGGTTGGTTGTAATTAATCATGAGCGATATGCCTATGGTGAATTGCGTTTGTGGCTAGTGAGTTTTTATGATAAAATGTGGAATGGATGATGGTATGGATGTGCTAATGGTTTGCGTGCTCTACGGGTATGAATTGGTAGAAGCCATTTGAATGGGCTGAGTGGTGAGGGGTAGAATGATAGTTTGCTGAGTGTTGATTGGTGGTGGTGGGAATTGTGTGATAAATGAAGGGAACGCTTGTAAGGGTGGAGAAACTACTAGTTTGATATGTGTTGTGTTTATGTAATGATGGGCGGTATTGCTTGCGCTGCTGACAGTGGATTAGGGGGCATGGCTCCTAGGAATGTGACCGGGGTAGATTGAGGTGTAGTGTGCATGATGGATGGTGGGATGGAAGGTTGGAATATTTGTGATATGAGAGACCCTACCTATGGAGCTCGCTGAAGGGGGTCAACAACTTCATTTTGAATGGCATGAGGAATTGCTCCTGAAAGTTCCATAGGTTGTGTGATAAGTGTTGGTATAACCCAAGGTGGAAATTGGATTCCTTGTTGATGAATGTCTATGAGTACATGACTACTGTTGTGTCCACTCATGGTGCTCACCATGTGAACATGTCTTGGATGATTTATGAATGTCTCTATAGTACTCACAGTTGGAATCTCATTTGTGTCTACCCAAATGTGTTGGATAGGTGTGTTATTTCATGGATTAAATGAATCCACTGTGTTTGTGTGATTAATTTTTGGATCAAATGAGCTAGCTGATGGATTAGGATTCATGTCTTTCCTCTTCTTAGCAGCACATGTGATGGGTGGTATGAAATGAATGCCCTAAAGGGATGTGAAATGTATGATGCAAATGCAAGGATATTCCTAAAACTAAGGATAATGATGCTATGACTAGGATTAAGATAATGCATCTATGATGATGATAATGATGCTCCTAAAAGGCTAAGGATGGTTCTTAAAAGGACTAAGGATTATTCCTAAAAGGAATAAGGATGGTTCCTAAAAGGACTAAGGATGGCTTGGTGAAAATATGGATTCAAGGGTTGCTTCCCTAATGTAGGATCAAGTGCTTGATGATTGGTCTACCTAGGACAGACTTGTGGTCTTTGGCAAATGAGATTCTCTATCAATGTGAACCAACCTTTTTCTCAAGGTGATGAGGTTGAAATGACAAAAGGGGTTATCCTAGAATAGTGTGTCGTCTAAGGATACCTAAGATGATGGTTTGGATTTGATTTAGGATGTAGGATAAGCAACTCAAAAAGAGGTTGTGACACCAAATGAGGGATGCTCTTTCTAGGATGATTAGGATGATGATACTAGGATGATGATGCTAGGATTGATTGGATTTGATTTAGGATTGGATGGGACTGATTTAGGATCAGATTAGGACTGATTTTAGGATTAGATAGGATGATCTAGGATTGACTACTAAGATTATGAAAGGGTGTGTGTGATATGCTTCTAAGGATGATGACTAGGGATGTCCTAAAATTCATGTTACATGAGCTAAGAAGAGGATGAATGGGTGATGATGCAGCTAGTCAAATTGCTCATATATGATAAAGGTTGTGTTTAGATGGTATCTTCTTTGGAAATAGGTAATATTGAAATTGTAAAGGACCTTCTCATATTCTCTATTCTTATGGTTTTCTGCCTCAATAGATTCAATGATATGTTGATATTTCTTGGCCTCTCTAGTTGTGTTCCTCTTGTCTCTACATATGGGAGGCAAAGGAGTCTTCACTTTCTTATGTTTGATGGAATTGGACATGAGCTTAGTTTGAAAGATGCTCTAGGATGAGGCAGTGACTATGGCAAGTATGCCTTGGATGTTTTTTGGAACAAATGATGATCTTAGGAATTTTGAGCAAACAATCTTGCAAGGGGAAAAGCAACCTTGCAAGAAGCATACAAATTTTGATCTCTTTGGCAAAAGGACTTCAAGATTTTTAGATTGTGTATGTTCAAGATATATTTTTCACAAGGTTTTTAATGTCACATGCACACACAAGCAATTCTACCTAAGGATTTGGTTAGCTTGAAAACCTTTTCTTGCATATGTAGGCACACACACAAGAGCTAATCAAAATACAACCATAACCAAGCACATGGCTCCTATCATGATGTTGTATTATCTGACTCCAAACACTCAAGATGGCACAAATGTGCCATTTTCTTGGGGAATTTAGTATCTTCCTTGCCCAACTGATTATCAATCTTACAGAGGTGACATGGGTAGGTTGTTATTTTATCAGTTGCTAGTAATTTCATGTAGTCCTCGCAATCGGTCTATACAACGTAACTCACTTAAGAGCCTAGTTTGACCATGCCAATATGTTGCGGAGTTCACCTAGTATGGACTACCATCAAATATGACTTTCCCAAGCTTCAAAGGATGTAAAATGGACATTTGGTTCACACCTTATTCCTAAACCAGCAAAAGGATTTACCGGTTTGGGGTCATTCTCCAGAAGGACTCATGCTTCTTCTGGACAGGCCCCTCTAAGTAGATTGAAAAGTTTGAATGGTCATAATCTTCTTTCTCTTGCACCAATGACCACAAAAGACAGTGGGAGAGGATAGTGCATGAAGTGAGGTTGCATTCTACAAAATATTTGTGCAAGTGCACCAAAGACACAAAACACACGATTAATTCCTTGATAAGTTAGGCAATGTGTTTTGATCTAATATAGAAATGAACTCGCACGTTTGTTTGTTTTATGTGCACAAAAGTGAAATTTTTTTTTCCTTTGTTCAATTGTCTTTATGCATTCAAGATTGAGTTTGTTTTGATTATTCAGTTTTAAACCCAATTTTTAAATGTGTTTGATTTCCTTATTCAGTTTTTTAAGCCCAAACTAAAGTGTTTTTGAGAGTTTTTATTGTTAGAATGAATTTAGAATAACTGAGAGGGGAGGGGTGAATCAGTTATCCTCAGATCTAGATGTAGCAAATAAAAAAAATTTGTACTTCAGATTTACTTGGCAGCAGTAGCATAAATCAACAACTTTAAGCATGCAGTTTACTGTCAATTGAAATTAGCTTGTAGTAACATAATAGTAAAGCAAACCATAAGCATTCACACAAGTTAACACAATTATTTAACGTGGAAACCCAATATGGGAAAAACCACCAGTAACATGCTACCAAGTTTTCACTCTTCTGAAGTGATGCCCTGTGAGGAGCCAACCCTGTTAAAGGTTACAATAACACACTGCTAGGTGTGACCTGGTTAAAGGATTTAATCACCCTGTCAGGAGTGGCCTTGTTAGAGGAATTAGAACATTCTAATCTAAATGTCACCTTGTTAGAGGATATATAAAAATGACTGTTAAGTCAACCTTTTTAAAGGATTTAACTGATACAATGGTAGGAAAGTAATTAGCAGTTTGTGATCTGGTACATACAACTTACTTTGTAATTTAGATCCAATTACAACTCTGATGTTAACTTACTGAGTAGTCTGCATTGTCATTTCAACCTTCTGATCTGCTTGGAAATCTATCAAGCAATCACACATGCAACTTTCTGCCTCTGCCTTTTTGCCTTCTCTGCTAGATCATGCTAAACCATAAATCAACTATGAAAACCTCTTGCATACACATACATTCATCCACACAAAATGAATAACCCCTGAGGTTATCATATACCTCTCTGTCTAGGTCAGATAAATCTTTTTACAGCTTAAACAAGATCGTACATCTTAGGTTAGGTCAGATCCAATAGATCATTCCATCTTTGCATTACATTTACTTCTCCAAAGTAGTCTCTAATTAAATCTTGAAACCATGCATTAATTATGGTTACCCATACATTAAATGATGTGG
>MU223242.1:3132279-3173350 GCA_018584345.1 Thuja plicata | reverse complement strand
TTTCTGTTGTCTTTCAGGATAAAACATTTGCTTCCAAATACTTTAAAATACTTTACACTAGGTGCATACCCATACCAAAGTTCATAAGGTGTAGCATTTGTACCTTTCTTCACTTGAACTCTATTCATTGTATAGATTGCAGTACTTAAAGCTTCTTTCCAATACTTCTGTGCAACATTTTTCTCCATCATCAGTGTTCTTGCATAGTCCATGATAGATTTGTTCCTTCATTCAACAATACCATTTTATGGAGGATTCCTGGGTGCAGACATCTGTCTCTTTATGCCCCGGTCATTGCAAAACATGTTAAACTCATTAGAAATAAACTCTCCACCTCTATTAGATCTTATGCATTTCAAACTTTTGCCTATTTCCTTTTCAACTTTAGCTAAGTATCATTTAAATAACTGGAATGCATCAGATTTTTCCTTGAGAAACATTACAGTCATCATCCTTGAATAATCATCAACAAATAGAATAAAGTATCTAGCAGCACAATAGCTTCTTTCTCCAATGGGACCACAAAGATCAGTATGGACCAATTCCATAATTTCCTCTGATACATGTTTTTTTTCTCTTGAAACTAGACTTAGTCATCTTTCCAAGTTGACATTGTTTACACATAGCATTCTTAGGTTTCTTTAACTTAGGTAGCCCTCTAACCTTTTTCAGTTTACTTATGCTTACCAAGTTATCAAAGTTCACATGACAACCTCTTATGCCATAACCAAACATCATTGTACTGTGCAAACAAACATGTTTCTTCAGATAAATCCAGATAAAATAAGTTACCTTTAGTCTGATCACCACTTCCAACTAATTCTCAAGTAGAACCATAGATCTTTGCCTTCCTGTGATGGAATTCAACTTTGTAACCAGAATTGTTCAACTGGGCAACACTCAACAATTTATATTTAAGATCATCAACCCAATACACATCATCACATCTGATTTTGTCAGTCAGGCTAATCAATCCATTACCTTTGATAAGACATGGTGAATCATCACCAAATTTTACAAATCCTCCTTTACATTGGTTTAGGGTTTCAAACTTATCTTTGTCACCATTCATATGATAGGAATAACCACTATTAATGATCCAATGATCATTTTTGCTCATATAAGAGATTAGTGCAATTTTTTCATCATCATCAGACTCTTCTTTCATTACAACATAAAAAACTTCTATATCATTGTCAGAAGTTTCTTCAACAATATAACAAGATTTCTTACCTTCGTCTTTGTAGTCCTTATATTTCCTGAAGTCTCAGTCATCCTTTCTATCTTTGTATTCTTTATATTTGTTGTCCCTTCTTTCATCTTTTTCATTTTTGTCAGGACATCTAGCAGCTATATGACCAACTTTGTTGCATGAAAAAAAAATAATAGGAAGTTTACCTCTGTATTTTCCTTTTCCTCTTGAAAACCTATTTTCCATGAGTGCTTCAAGTTCTTCAAGATCATCATCAGAAGTGTCACTATCACTATCCACATGTTTCTTTCCTTTCTTAAATTTATTGAGAACCAGCTGTGATCTAAAAGCATAATCAGTCCCTTGTGGATTATAGTTATCATAATTTGACATTTCAAATGCAGTGTGTCTGCCTATAAGATTTGCCAGATTCAGATTATTGTTAGGAGTACATCTCAATTCTTGAATTGTAGAAACTCTAATAGCATGTACAGGAAGTAAATTTCTCAGTACCTTGCTCGTAATGGTGTTCTCATCAATAGTTCCATTGGCCCCTCTAATGGCATTTACAACTTCTTTTATTCTACCATAGTACTGAATAACATTTTCTCCTTCTTGCATTTTCATCTCATCAAACTTACCTCTTAGACTTTTTGATTTAGCCCTCAGCACATTTGTGTCTCCACCATAGACAATTGCAAGTTTTTCCCACAACTCTTTTGCATTTATGCAGCTCTTTATATCATCAAACTCTGAGTAGCTCAATGAGGAGGCGATCTCCAACATTTCTTGATTGTGCTCTTGCTTTTCTCTTAGTTGTACAGCTGAGAGAGGATTAGTAGGTGGTACATAGGCATGTTCAATAAGTCACTTAGCATCATCTCCAATACCAGCCAAATGTAGTTTCATCAAGCTCTGCCATGTAGGGAAGTTATCTTTGTTTAACTTAGGAACCTCTTTCTTATACATCTTGATCTTTTCGCTCCAAGTACCTTCAAACTATTTTCAAGATACCAAGGCTTTGATACCAATTGTTAGAATAAATTTAGAATAACTGAGAGGGGAGGGGTGCATCAGTTATTATCGGGTCTAGATGTAGCAAATAAAAACTTTCTGTACTTCAGATCTACTCGGCAGTAGTAGTATAAATCAACAACTTTAATCATGCAGTTTATTGTCAATTGAAATTAGCTTGTAGTAACATAATAGTAAAGCAAACCATAAGCATTCACACAAGTTAACACAAGTATTTAACGTGGAAACCCAATATGGGAAAAACCACCAGTAACATGCTACCAAGTTTTCACTCTTCTGAAGTGATGCCCTGTGAGGATCCAACCTTGTCAAAGGTTACAATAACACACTGCTAGGTGTGACCTGGTTAAAGGATTTAATCACCCTATCAGGAGTGGCCTTGTTAGAGGACTTAGAAAATTCCAATCTGAATGTCACCTTGTTAGAGGATTTATACAAATGACTGTTAAGTCAACCTTGTTAAAGGATTTAACTAATACAATGGTAAGAAAGTAATCAACAATTTGTGATCTAGTACATACAACTTTGTAATTCAGATCCAATTACAGCTCTGATGTTAACTTACTGAGTAGCCTACATTATCATTTCAACCTTTTGATCTGCTTGGAAATTTGTCAAGCAATCACACATGCAAATTTCTACCTCTGCCTTTTTGCCTTCTCTGCTAGATCATGCTAAACAGTAGATCAAGTATGCAAACCTCTTGCGTACACATACATTCATCCACACACAATGAATAACCCCTAACATTATCATATACCTCTTTGTCTAGGTCAAATAAATCTTTTTTCCGCTTAAACAAGATTGTAGATCTTAGGTTAGGTCAAATCCAACAGATCATTCCATCTTTGCATTACATTTACTTCTCCAAAGTAGTCTCTAATTAAATATTGAAACCATGGATTAATTATAGTTATCCATACATTAAATGACATGGATCAATCTTTAATTAACATTATATATCCCAATAAAATCAAGTAAGTCAGCCAGAGATCTCAAATCTCATCATTAATCTAATTACTGTAAGTCGGCCAACATCACTGTTTCCACTCGGCAATTTCAATGGTGCTCGGCATTGAGCAACTTTTTTTCTCGTCACAAGCAACTTTACTCGGAAAAAGCAACTTTGCTCGCCACAAGCCAAACTTGCTCGCCACAGAACAACCAAAAAAATTGTCTTTGAAAGATAAACAACAAATTACTTTGCCAGAGTGCCAACTGATCAAGTACCCTTTGAATTGCCTTAACTCAACCATTCACTTGGTCTTCTTGCTAAATATTCTTCATCAACAATAGATATGGTACTCAAATAGATAACAATAGTCTCACCAATTAAGGTTTGACATCAATGACAAAATAACAATTGCTTGCAATGTCACTTTCCAACAGTTATTCAATTTGCCTTTATCGCATTCAAGATTGTGTTCATTTGATTGTTCAATTTTAAGATGCAAAATGAAAGTGTTGATTGCTTGTTCAGTTTTAAAGCCCAAAATGAGATGTTCGATAGCCTTGTTCAGTTTTAAACCCAAAATGAGATATTTGATAGATTGTTTAGTTTTAAAGCCCAAAATGAGATGTTCGATTACTTGTTTAGTTTTAGATCCAAAATGAAATATGGTTTATTGCATGTCCTATTTCAAAACCTGAAACAAATTTTTTATTTCCTTATGCATTCAAGATTGATTTTGCTTGAACTTTTCAATTACTTAAGGGCATTCAAGAGTTGTGTTTGATTTGATTATATTAGTGCACAAAATAAGGGGTGAATTTGAATGTGTGCACCTTATTTTTGATGAGGAATCTAATAAAATGGCTTGAAAATCTGAATATGTATCTGAGTCATCTTTCCAACGCTTTTCCAATTGTCAAAAATGTAGCTTGTATGCAAAAGTTATGAGTGTTTCCTTGAGAGCGCCTTGTTATGGATTGCAAGGTAAAAAATTTGCTAAGTCCCTGATGATGTCATCACTCTACAAGATTAATTTTGACAGTTTCATGGTCATTGCAGAAAGTGAGTAATAGTGCAAAATCATGATCAAATGGTCGTCAAATTTATCCCATTATAGTTTCCTGTGTGGCAAAAAAATTGGGCCTCCAACTGATTTGGCGCTAATTTGGCAGGTTTGTGTGGCAAAAATCCATGTGGTGGATAGTGGTTAGCCCATTTGGAGGGCTGCAAAGAGGTTTCATGATGGAGGGGAAACAAGGTGATGGTGGAGGGTTTGTGGAGTTGCGCAAGGAGGAGGAGTGTAGGTTAGGTCTGGGCGGAGCATTTGCGGAGGTTGGGTGGTGCTACAGAGGGTGGCACAAAAAAGGAGGTGGCATTGGATGAGGACTCTGAGAGGAGGAGAGGTGGGAAGGAGAATCATTTATGGGCTGCGATTGGAGATGGATGGGCTACAAAGATGGAGGGTGGGAAGAGGAAGTGTTGTTGCACTCGCCGAGAATGAAGTGTGAAGGGTTGGAGGGAGAAGGTAGTAGAAGTGCGGGGGAGAGAAGAGCAGCATATGGAAGGTGTTGCGGGATGGGAGAAGGGACTGTGGAAGAATACTATGTATGGAGACAATGGGGGTGGATGGTTGGGAGGAGATAGCAGGTGGGGGAGGAGGAGGGTTGTGCAGCCGAGGGTGGAGAAGGGACAGCGGGTGGAAGAAGCAAAGAGGTGGGAGGATGGTTTGGGTGGGTGGAGGCCAGGAGGAGCTGAGGTGTAGGGATGGGAGGAAGTGGTGGGTAGAGAGGCATGGTATTTAATCCCACATGTATGTGCATATTGAAAAAGTTGTGGTTTTTATACAAAACACGATACTTATTTAACAATGCAAAGGACTCGGGTTGTTAGGAGCGGGGATTGGCAGTTTAGATGATATGTACTCTTGATGTGCATGAAGAGAAGATAAAACATAGAGAGCAATTAGTTTGAAGCTAAAAAAAAATTTCTAAAAATTATGCCTTAGTCTGCATGCCCTCAGTCTACATGCAGAGATTGTCTCAATTTGCATGCAAGAAATCCGCAGTCTATCTCAATTTTCATGTAAGCCTATTTGCAAAAAAAATTTCCCACATATTTTATTTTGGGTGGGCATATGCAAGTTCATAGTTGTTTCAACTAGAAATGGCAATCTGGATGCAACGGTGGAGTCTATTTTAAGCCAAAGTACTTTTTCAACCTGCTAACCTATGAACCTATTGAATTCTTTTTATGTTGCAATAAAAACAACAATAACCTCTTCCCTTTACAATTTTTCTATAAAGGAGCCACCTCCAAATGTTTGTTCATGCAAGAAAAGGACCAACTAACAAGCACTCTCTTAATACTTCTACTCTTTAGGTCATGCTACACCAAGGGGGGATACCCTGTTATACCTATTGATATATCCAATTTGGAACTATCAAGTAGTAATCTCACAAAGACTCAACATGACCAGCAGATACTAGATAATTGGCAAATTATCCATTGAACATCAACCTTGAAATGGAGCATGAGATAGAAATTATAACAAATTTATACAAATGAAGACTTAATGGATTTTAAAATGTTTGCTTATGGGAAAAAACATTCAATGTTCAACTAGATATGCAATAAAAGAAAACTTATCAGCTTCAGATCAGTGCTTTATCCATTGGGCTATATTCTGACTCAGATACAGTATACTAAAATTAATGTTCACCAAATATTTCAAATCATAATACAACCATCCCAAAACCCCTGCTACTAATAGAATCCTTGCAATGTGTCAAATGAATCTATGCATAAATCAGAGCCTTATTTAATCTGATCCTAGATTAGAAATCTCAAATAAGTACATAAACACAGAGAAGACTATGCTAATGAATTAGAAAATTCATAACTCACATGACACATAACACAGGAGAGATTGGAATATGGATCTTTGTATTAAATTTAGAAAATCTTGTTTCAGTATACAAAAAGTACTTAGAGATAACCTCTTCAATAACCTGCAAAATATCTCTCAAATTTATTTCTGACTTCTTACACTATCTAGTACAAATTATGTTATATTTCCCCTTCTGACTGAAAACTTTACAAATGGTTTACAATACAAATTTTCCAGCCCCTTTCCAATGATCTTGGGAATCCTTTTATAGATTATGATTTCAACAAGCTTTGGATCAATTGGAATAAGGAAAAAATTAATGACTCACTAAAAAGACAAAATAGCTAATGGAGTGATAACCACTCTTGTTACAATAGATATTTGACAAATTTTGTCTTTTGACCACTTTGTACTTGCACCTGCTTCAAATTTGTTTCGTGTGAGCCATATGGAGTCTATTGTCTTTGATGTTGGTGATGTAGGATCTTAACTTTCAACTGTATCAACCAATCTTTTGGGCTTCATCGTCCACCTGCATGTTGTCACCTTAACTTGGATCAACTATTGTGTACTTTTCTTTCCAATAAGTGTACACCTCATCACTTGGCCAGTTGAAGCTAAGGATCTCATCCTTTCTGCTGTTAATCTCCTTCTAGGTGGCATATGCTTTCTCAATCTCATCTAACCAAAATGCAAAAAATGCTCTGGCCTTGCCAACTATCTCAACTATTTGAACAAACAGCAATGTACTTTCCAAGGTTATTATACTATTTGTTCTTACTGGTAGTGCCTCATTCATTTTTTGATGCCATAATGTTTCATCCTTAATATCTCCATTCTTCTTAAAAAGATTTGGAAACATTTCATATCTATCCTTTGAATATTCCCTCTTGAGGGCCATTACTTTCCTTATGACAATTCTCCTTCTTATGTCCATGTCCATGAGCCATTTCACACATTTGTGGGTGCCAATCAAAACAATATCAACATTGTTATCCTTCTTACAAGTAGTGTGGAATAATTTCAACTCTCCTCCCTTCCCTTTCCATTTATTTACCAATTGGTCTAAAATATCCTTATCTACATTGTACTCATTCATTATGCTAACAATTTTCTTTCCTTGTGCATAGATGGCAGTACGCACCAATTCAAGTGTACAATGCATAAGGGTGTTGTGTATCTTATCTGCATACTTTTGCTTAACCCATGTCTTTGCTTCTCTAAAGGCTATAGAATTCTCAACCCACTCTTTCTTTTGTCTTTCTAGCTCTGCTCTTTCAGCTATCAGTCTAGATTTTTCTTGCTCAACCTCCTCTAATGTGGTAAAAGTTGATGGTGTAGGGGAAGGAGGATAAGTAATAATAGGACTTGATGAGGAAGGTTGATAAGGATCCTGTGAAATCCTCCTTTGAGGCACAACTTGAGCTGTTTGCTTTCCCTTTAGGAATGCAATCCTATCATCCTTCTGGATAGATTTAATCCTTTCATCATTATAGGACTTCAGGACCACTTCATGTTTTTGTGTCGGGCTCTTAAAAGCATCTTCTTGCTTCTCAGCTACCTTCAAGCTTAATTTAGCAATTTTCAAAGTAAGTTTATCTACTTCTACCCCTAAAGTATCCAAAACTCTTTTTATTATGAGGCTACCTGCACTCTCAGCCTAATCATCTTCATTGGTTCTCCTTTTATCTTTCCTCTTCAAGGACCATATTTCCAATGTTGCATGATCCTCACTAAACTAGGCACCAATTGATGTCCCACTAGTGTGCAATGGTTTGGCTTCCTTCCTCATAGCATCAAACACAATGGCATCAGCCAAATACCACTGGGGTAAGATAAGGACTCCCTTTTTCTTCACTAACTCCCTGCCCTCTCGAGGAGTTATCTTGTCAAACTTGGTCGTCAATTATTTTTTTACTTCCTTTTCAATGTCTTCTTTTCTCTGGTTAGGCTAAGCTTCTTGCAACTTGTGACACTTATCCTTGAATTCATCAATATGTGTTCTCCATAGGAATTCAATGAAGGTTCTAGCCTTAACAAAACTATCATCAGATAGAAATTCTTCATTGGCTTGTTTGGTTACAGGGTCCAGCTCCTTTCCTACAAACTCTTCTAATGTAAGATCTAGAGTTGCATGCATGGGTGCCTCAAGCACTCCCTCTTGTAGCTCCTGGGATGTGATAAAAACCTTCCCTGTATTTCCCATTTGAACCAATTTCTCTGCAATAGCTTGGTCATCCATCTACAGAGGGGAATTAGAAGGGGAGTATACATCACTCAATTGTTCTTTTCCTTCTATTTTCTACCTCTTTGGAGATGGCATTGTTTGAGAACTATTATCTGTTGGCCTCTTCCCCTTTTGATCAAAAGGATTGTCAATCTTGGGAATAATTGTATTGTACCCTCTTCGTTTGTAGACTAGATAATTGTAAGGTGGGACTACCCTTCCCTATTTAATTTTTCTCAGGATGGCCTTATCTTTTTCTGGATCAGTCTCCATTACTTTGTTTTTCTTCTGGTTAAGAGTCTACATTATATCTTCAAACAATGTCATCAGAGACTCAACCTTCTTAGCCAAGGGAGAAAATACCTTCAAAAGATCATAAGATCTGTCAAAATTATGAATAAAATCTAAATATTTCTTATACACCAACCATTTTTCTTTCTTGACTTCTTGGTCATTCAAATCAAACACATTCCTTATGATGTCCTCTGGAAAATTGAATTGGTGATCTAGTGCTAGGCACTTGGCCCTCTTCTTGAACATATCAATAATGAAACCTTCATTATCTACACACCTTGACACAAATGTTGCTAAATGGTATGGCTCAAAATATTTTTCAAATTGTGTCCATCCCCCTTTGTAATGATGAAGTGATGGGCTCTGGTGAGGTTAGGGAAAATACTTCCCTTCATCTTTCCTATCAAGGCTTCTTCTTGTAATCCACCCATTTGCCTCAGAATTTCTGCTATACAAATCTTCAGTGGCACTCTGTAAGGTAGAACATTTGGGGTTCCTCGAAAACCATAAACTCTGATAACTGTGGAGACAGGGTACAAAATGAGATCTCCCTAATTGTGAACAATTTTTAATTCTAGGGTATACTCTAAATGCCTTAATAATCTCATCATGTCTATATGGATTTTAGGGTTTTGTTTACGTAATAGTGATTTAAGCCCAGCAGCAAAAGATCTATCAAAATTTATATAGCTAGCTTCTTTTTTGTCCCAAGACAAATCAGCACTCCACAGTTGAACAGGCATATCCTCATCATCCTAAAATTTAGTGAGGTTCATTTCTTCTTCAAATACATCAGCACTATTAAAAAAAATCATATACATCATTAGAGAGTACCTCCCCATTGGCTTGAGTATATTTTTATCATTGATGCCTATTAGACCCTCATGCATTAACTCAGCAATGTAGGAAGCATAATCAAAAATTACTGATAGGTGGGGATGCAAAATCTGAACAACCATAAGCATGAGGTGAATAGGCATTATCGTTTCTTCATCTTCTCCTAACACAAGGCATAGGGAACTATACATTTTCCTAGCCTTTTTATTGAAATAGTCCAGTTTGAATGGATCTGGTGTATTTGGGCCCACAACAATCAAATCCCCTATTTTATTGAAATATCCTTTCAAAGCCTCATTCATGTAGTACTCCTTCTAAGTCTGGTATACTTGTTTAAAATAGTTGAATTCAATGTCATCCATTTGAATTGAGAGGTCACTTAATTTGAATATCTTTCTAATTTCATTGGCTGTGACAGTCAACAACACATTTCCCTCTGTATCTCTTAAAACCCTGAATACTCTGTCATATGTATTGACTATCAAAGAAAATAGGTCTATATCCATAAATACCCTAGGCACTTTCAATTTACCCACATCTAGATCCCATATGTTGCAATCTGGGGAAGGAGCATTCGTCTAGCTATAAGCAGTCTTAAATAAATTCAAACCATTTATGCTAGCCCTGGTATCTTTGGCCCATCTACCCGTATCGTACAAACCCTCCCCAACTCTAAAACCAGGATGTGCTGGAACTATTCTTTTAATTTGGGTAGCATCACCTGTGGACCCACTCAATTGTTGTAGAAGGTCATCTCTCACATTTCTATCTTTATATTCTACATTGCCAGAGAATTCAATCTTAGGGGCCATTTTCTGAATCTAGGGCTTTTTACAAGAATAATATTCAGATTTAAACAAGAATTTTGAGACCTTTTCAAATTTCAAATTTCACTAAAAGCATGAATTTCTGTTGTATCACAAGAGACTTACCCGTTCTGCAATTTTTTGCAAAGAGCTCAATGTCACTGCAATTCTAATCTTCTCTTGAATGATTTCGATGAATTATGGCAGCTTCAAGTTTAACAAATAAATTATATGGCCTCAATCAAATCATTCTTTCACATTGAATTGAATTAAAGTGTCCACACATTTTGCAAACAATTCACCTGGTTCAAAACTCGCAGCTTAATGGCTCACTGATGATCATTTTAAGAATTTTGAATCTGGACCGTAGATCTTGAACAACATCTCCTTCATCTGAAAACTCTCATCTCTTCCCAGAAACAACTATACATATGGGACACATGTCAGCATGACTTGATCGCTTAAATTCTAGATCTCATTCACTTTTCCTTTAAGCAATCAAGTCAACTGTTAGATTCATCTTAACTTGGCTACAAGTTATTTCACCTTGAGTTTACTGACTATGGCTGCAACGTCATCAACTTGGACACGCTTGAACACATCTTATTGGCTTGATTGCTAAATCTCATTCACTTTTCCTTTAAGCCATTAAAAGAGCCATCTGATATTTTAGTAACTACACCTTTTTTAACATCATTTATGTGTTGTACACAACCCACTTCCTCTGCCACGTGTCACCATGACTTAATCACTTATCTATTAGATGTTGATCACTTTTCCTTTAAGTGATTAAACTAACCATTGGATCTTTATGTACATGCTCTACCTTTAGTTCTTCCTTTACGACCTCAGCCAGACCCACTAAGACACGTGGCATCATGACTTAATCTCTTAAGTGATAGATTTTGTGCACTTCACCTTTAATCGATTAAGTTAGTCGTTAGATCTTCAACAAGCTTTCCACCTTTTAATCTGCAATTAGCTTCACCTTTAGTGGAATACACATCACCATATGGACATGTGTCATCACTGCTTAATGGCTTAGATGCTAGATCTTGCACATCTTTAGGATAAGCCATTAAGTCATCTGTTAGATCAAAATAAATTGTCGGCACTTTAATCAATTGTTGTTCAAAATACTCGGGTCCACCAACTACCACATGTCAACACCGCATAATGGCTTAATTGATAGATCTTAAGCATCTTAGCCATAAGATATTAAGTCATCCATTAGATCTATCCATGCTTTAATCTCCACCATACTACACTGGATAGGGTCCATGTCACTCTGAAGACACGCATGGCTCAAACTTAATCGCTTAAAGGATATATCTCGATCATGTTGGGATCAAGAGATTAAGTCTACCGTCTGATGAAAACAAATCTGCCCACTATTTAACTAAAACCCTTTCTGACCATCGGACCCACCAAAGACACGGGTCACCATGGCTTAATGGCTTAAAATATAGATGTCAAGCACTTTGGAAATAAGCCATTAAGCGGGCCGTTAGATCAAAATACATTTTCTCAACAAATAATGGATTTATTAAAACATTTGCAAACTTTGAACTTGGGGAATAATATAAGACCACGACATTAGGATACCAACAACTTAATGAACATAAACATTTTTAAAAAGGAACCCATGCGAGACATGACTTTAAGTGGAAAAAATTAACATGAAATTGGAAACTTTTTTGATGCTTGGTTTTAGGACCAAATTTTATACTCTGAGACATGAAACAAGGGTTTTTCAAGTATCCTTCACAAGACATTTTTGCAAAAATAGACCAAGGACTTATTGTTTGAAATTTTTTTGAATAGACCTAATAGTGGCTCTTTCTAGGGATGAATACCTCATGTAGGTGTTACAAGAATTCCAAATCTTGGGGGAGCAGACCAACCTAGTGGAAAACAAAACTACCCACACAACAAGAAATCAAACTAAACTAAGACAGAAAGAAACACACTATATACACAAACCTAATGTTCTTGGATAATTAGACTTCATGAGAAGTATAACTTGAAGAACTGTCCATGAACTGGAAGTTCTAAAATATTTCCAATAAGATCTTTCAATAAATATGAATTTTTCCCATACCTTTCATGGACAATATAAGGTCCCAGCCAAATTGGTTCAAATTTTACATGCTTTCCCTAGTCTTCCAACCTGGCATTCCACATGAGAACATAATCTCCCACATCAAACTATCTTGAGACTTCCCTTTTGTTAGACAAATTCTTCGTCTGCAATTGAAGTTTTGCATTTTATGCAGAAGCTTCCCTCCTGGCTTCATCTAACTCCACCAGGTCACAAATTCTCAATTGCATGTCATTATCAATATCATCGTCATAAGTCTGAACAAACTTGTACATCTACATCAAATTATTTTAGGGAAATCTTTCTTGGATTCCATAGACTAGGTCAAAAGGTGCACATCCTATGGCCCTTTTTGATGTCACCCTATTTACCCATACAACCAATGTTAACTTTGAATCCTAGGCCTTCTTGTTTATATCTAGAAATATTTTAATAATCTTGAGGAGGCTCTTATTGGTGGATTTATCTTGGTCATTCCCTTGTGGGTGATAAGGTGCAAAGTAAGAGGTTTGAATACCATATTTAGCATAAAAATTGACATATTCCTCAGATTTGAAACACATGGCATTATCTAAAATTATCTTCTCTGGGAATCCAAACCTAGTAATTATGTTCTTCAGTAAAAAATCAATGACCACTTTACTTGTAGCTATCTTAGTGGGAATTGCTTCCACCCACTTAGTAAAGTAGTCTATTGCTACAATGATCCATGAATGTCCTCCACTAGACTTTGTAGCTATTTCTCCTATAAAATCAATACCCCATTGCTGAAAAGGGGCTTGAACTTCCACTGGTGTGAGGGGTACATTACCTGAGAATTTTAGCTTACCAGAGAAACGTTGGCAAGCATCACATCTTTTAACCAATTGATAAGAATCTTTAAAAATAGTTGGCCACCAGAACCCTTCTCTCAAAATCTTATGTGTAGTAGCCTTGGCCATGTAATGGCCACCACACACTCCATTATGCATCTCTTGTTGTATCCTTTTTGCTTGTTCTTTATCAACACACTTCAATAAAATTCCCTTAGGGATCCTCCACCATAACTCATCTCTGATCAGGGAAAAATGGATTGCTTGCAATTTTAATGTTCTTTTCTTATTCTCATCCATGCCTTGTGGACAATTCATCCTTTGCAAATAATAAATAATATTAGTGTACCAGTCACAATGGTCACGGTTACAAATGAAAGGTCTATGTTCTTCTTCTAGGGTATTAATGTGATTAGCATCCAAGTTTGCACTAGCCATCAGTTTGGCTAAACCCATCCTTTAACCAATTTAGTGATTTGGATTTCTATATTGAACTCTTGAATCCTATTTATCCATTCGGATCTCTTTCCTGACAGCTCTTGTTGAGTAAAGATGTCCTTAACTGCTGCTGAAGGAACATAAGCCACTACAATAGCACCTATCAGATAACATCTAAAATATTTCAAAGCTTTTACTAATGCATAGGCTTATTTCTCAGTTATATCATACTTGAGCTCTACAGCCTGTAATGATTTACTAAAAACGGCAATAGGCTGCTCAAACCCTTCTTTATTTTTTTGTAACAACACAGCAGCAATAGTGTGACAAGATGCAAATGAAAAAATGTTCATGGGCTTTGAATAATTAGGAGTTCTCAAGACAGGGGCATATTTAATATCTTGCTTAATCTCTTGAAAATACTTGGTAGCCTCCCCATCCCATTCCATTTTAGCATCCTTCTTTAACATCTTTGAAATTGGTCTACTTTTTTCAGAAAAGTTAGTTACAAACCTTATGAGAAAATTTACATGTCCGAAGAAGGACTGAATTCCCTTGACATTTCTTGGGATGGGCACTCTGTCAATAGCAACTACCCTATCTAGGTCAATTCTAACCCATTCTTTTGAAACAATGTGACCCAATAACTTACCTTCTATCACCCCAAAAATGCATTTCTTAGGATTGAGAGAAATCCCAAATTCTAAGGCTCTTTCAAAAAAAAATTCCAAATGCTCACAATGTTTTTCTTCCTTCTTTGAATAGGCTATGAGATCATCCTGATAGACCTCAAGAAATTTTTTTAGGAAGTCTGAAAAAACATCCATGGTCCTCTGAAAAGTATCCCCAGCATTCATCAAACCAAAAGGCATCCTCACATACACATATGTTCCCCATGGCGTGGTGAAAGTAGTCTTAAACTGCTCTGATTCTTTGACCATAATCTGGTTATACCCAGAGAATCGATCCATAATGGACATAAGTTCACATCCAGTGACTCTCTACAACATATTTTCCATGTTGGGGAGAGCATAGTTATCCTTTAAGGAAGATATGTTCAAATTTATGAAATCCACACACAGCCTGATATCCCCATTCTTCTTTCTAACAGGGACCAGATTAGAAACCTAGGAAGAATGCCTAATGGGATTGATTATCCCTAGATCTTTCATCTTTTTCAATTCATATTCCATATTATGCCTAAGGGTGGGATTTATGGGTCTTTGATTTTTCCTAAAGGGCTTGGCATCTTCTTTCAATGGAATTGATGTTGAAATAGTTCTTCATAATATGCCTTTAGGTCATCATATGTCCAAGCAAAGAATTTTTTGTATTTCCCTACAAGATCAGTCAGATCCTTCTTCACCTTGGGTGACATTTTCTTACCAATAAATAAGTTCTTAGGAACTTCTTATGTTCCCACATTAACTTCCTCCAAATCTTCAGATCTATTTACACATGTAACAGAGTATGGTTTGTCCTTATTATCAAAGGCCCTTTCCAAAACAACTAGTCCTTTCGGGACTTTATTTGACTTCAGATACAATATTTCCTTTCCCAAGACAGTATCCTTCCCATCAATGTTTTTCACATACTTTTTGAAATCTACCTCTTTGTTATCAAGACCTACCTCACAATATAAGAATCAAAGAATATCTACATCATCATCAAACACTTGCCAGCTATCCACATTGTCAGGTATTGAAGGCCTAGTTTGAACTTCTATCTCAGAAATTCCAGTAAATTTAATATCTTCTGGACTTAAAGAAATGTTAGCTAACAGATCTACCATTCTAGTTTGGCTTCTATCCATCCAATCAATATTGAATGCATCAAAACTTTCTATCTCATCCCATACTGCATTTTGGTACTACTTCAATCTATGGTTCTTTGATGCATATTTAGATTTGATCTAAGATACCACTAGCTTAGAGTCTCCAATAACTCTGATACATTTGATTCCCTATCTTTAAGCTAGTCTCAAACCTATCAACAGAGCCTCATATTTTTCCACATTATTTGTACAATTAAACAGTAGAGAAAATGAAAATTTGAAGTTTTTTTTCAGAGGGAGATATCAACAAAACTCTAGTACCAACCTCCTCCTTAGAACTGGCACCATTAAAATATATTATCCATAAGTTATATTGTTTAGATAAGTTAGTTACATCTTTTAAAAATAATACAGGTTGTGATCCTTTTACATCTTGACTTTCTTGCACTTGAAATGACCTCATTTCAGTATCCAAGAAACAATTTATGTTATTATCATCTTGTTCCTCAATCATATGAGGAGTTCTAGTTTCCCTTGATACTTTGATGTTTTCACCATTTATGTTGAAAGTGGCAAATTATAAATCACATTGAATGCTTCCCCCCATAGATGCACTCCATTTTCTTAACAATAACATTCCATATTGGGGGGGAGTGTCTACAACCAATACACTCATAGTTAGCACTTTATCAGGGAAAGCTGCCAATTTGTAAGGCAAAGGCTTAAAAGTTCCTATGATAAGAACTTCTATGGAATCCATAGCTTGGCATCTCCCATGTGGAGTGTCTACCTTTAGTCCCATAGACCTCATGACTTCTGTAGGCATAACAATCTTGGATGCCCCAGAGTCAATCATGCAGTTCTTCAACATTTTTCCATTTATTAACAATGTTAGGAAAAAAGGATGAATAGTTTCTATAGGAGTGCTAACAATATTGGTATCTAAATAAATTTGAGGAATCTTTGATACAATTTCATCAGATTCTTTTGATGATTTATCCTTAGTGTCTGACACTTTCTTGTTTTGTTCTGGTCCCATAGTTTTGGTAGAGCTAACACTCTTCACCCATGTCAGAGTTTTTTCTTTGTGCTCTCCTATCCTCATCATTTCTAATAGAGGCACTTTAACAGTTATCTCAGACAAAATTTGTTCCATATCCATAGGGGTGTATGTCATATTAGAAATGTCTGATTTCTAATTTGTGCAATCCACATCTTCTGCTTGAGTAGCCTGTTTAGCTTCATTTCCCCTATGTGGTTTATCCTCCTTTTTGGGATGAGGTACTAAATGCTCTAGTGTCTTCATATTTTCTTTATACATGTTTGGGCCAGTAGGTTTGTTTCCCTTCTTAATTAAAACCTTATTTGTACCTTCAACCTATTTCTCCTTTTCTTGTGGCCTCTTGGTACCATTTGGGGTATCCTTGATAAAGATACCAACAGTTTTTCCATCTGCATTTCCAACTACTTTATTTCTTAAAACATAATTACCCCTTGCTTGTGCAACCATATTAGTTGTGATCTCAGCTATCTCTTCATCAGATGGCCTTCTCAAAATAGGGGTCTCATCACATCCTTCAGTATTACATCTTATATTATCAATTTCCCAATCCTGTATATCATAATCATGAGGCTGATAATATGTTTCTTCATTAAATAGTGAGGAAGTCATAGCACAACCACTATCATCATATTCTTCCTCTTCCTCTTCTTCATTTTCCTTAGTAGCATAAATTCTGGCAGCAATAACACAATATTCAGGGTTGTGTGGAGACTAACAAGGTACACACCAGGGATTTTCACTACACATGTTTACAAAGGTCTTGTGCAGGGGGTCAAGAGTTTTTTCATCAGACTTATCCTTATTTGGTGGGATAATAGGTTTCCCATCCTTCGACTGAGTAGTATAAGGATAGTTCTGCATCCTAGGCTGTCTATTGTAATTTACATAGGAAGGCTTATCATTATTCAGAACCCTATTATGACTACTCTCTCCAGGCTTTATATTTTTCAAAGCATTCAAAGTCAATTTAAGGCTATCATCCTCCTTAGGTTTTGAACTCAGGGGTTTATCTGATTCTTTCTTATTATACCTAGTGGGTTTCCAATCTTCTCTCCTGCCTACTTTCCCATAAACTCTTCTATTTGTCTCAATTTTGACTGCTACCTTATATGCTTCCCTGATATTCCTAGGGTTATTATCTCTTAATAAATAACCCATTTTTGCATCAAAAGCATTAAGATAGGTAGCGAGACATACCTTTTCATCTAATCTCATTACTTGTAACAACTTGTGCAATGCCCTCTAGAATCTGATATTGAATTCCACCACCTCTTCAGTAGGGTTCTTCTTTATGTTTTTGAACTCATTCAACATGAACCCCTTCATTAGTTTTTTCCCCATATTGGTCCCTAAAACATTCCTTCATCTCATCCATGGACCCAATGCACTCATGGGGAAATCCTCTAAACCAGTCTCTTGCATCCTTAGTTAGTGATTGCACAAATAATTTCATCATAACATCATCATGTGCAATTTCATAGTCATCAACCATATACATAAAATGCTTTAGATGTTCTTCACATGTTATTACATTATTTCCAACAAATTTAGGAAGCTTATCCCTAATCTTCTTAGGAATCTCATTGGGATAACCAGGGATGCCAAGGAAAATAAATTATCTGTACCTATTAGTATAGACAGGAGTTTTTTGATATAAAGTGTTACCTTGAGAATTTAAAGTGGTAGCACTTCTGGAATCAATAGGTGGTGGTATGCTCTTTTCCAAGTTTAGAGACATTTTAGGACCAGGGCCAGCAGGATGATGACCAGAGGTTTGCCTAAGGAATTCAATTTTTGTTTTCATTTCAAGAGCAGAGGCTTCCAACTCAGCCTTTTCTAATTCCTTGGCTATTATTTCCCTCTCTCTTTTAGCTCTCTCCAATTCGGTATCTAGTATAACTAGGGGATCCACTATACTCCCTTTGTTCACTGGCTCTTTTATTTCAATAGCTGGTAGCTTTTGTTTATCTTTGTCCTTGGGTTTTGGTATGTCATACAATTATTGAACAACAGGTTCATATTCTAGTTTCTTAGGTATAACAGCAGTATTCATTGCCTCCAAGTCTCTGAGTTACTTTTTCAACTAGTCAGATTGAATCTGAGCATGTCTGATTCTTTCTTCCTTTTCTCTTTCTCTTTTTTGTCTCAAGGCAATTTTCTCTCAGATCTTTCTTTCCAACTCACCCACCTCTTCAAAAATCTCTTCAGAATTGACAAGAGTTACATTAGATTCTGAGTTTTCTTCCATGATGGTTCTCTCCCTTTTGTGGTGATGGGAATGTGGTCTTTCAGACGAGGGAGAGCTCAGATCAATTGGAGCATTCCTATTCTCTTCACCTCTACTCTTAGATCTAGACCTCATCTCATGTCCTTGACACTTACCATGAACCATCTTTTTGGTATATCTAGGGACATCATCAACCCTTTCACTCTGAGAGTAATGCTCCCCATAGATTCCTAATCCTGGTTGTAATTCTTGTTCAAATTCTACATTTTTTTCCTCATGATTAGGAGGAATGGGAGTATCCATTCTTATGTTCATTTTCTACCTCCAGGCTTGGGGATTAACTCCATTAGCATTCTTGTTCACTGATTTCCCAGCTCTGGAAGTGGATGGAATCTCACCTTCCAATTCATTCTCAGGACGAATGTTCATCTTGGATCTAGTATTTTTGTAACTCAGAGTTAGAAAATAGTGTATCAAATAATAATAACTCAGCACTAATACGGATATTTCTTTGAGTCACCACCCAAAAAAAGAAAAATTTAGGAAATACACAATAACTTTGAGTAACAAATTTTTGTTATGGAAAGTTTTCACGGGTCACAAATATCAATACATTCTATGCACTTATCCCGATATATTCTCAAGAGTAATACAAGCCACCGGGACATGCAAAGACACAACTCTGTAGTACAATTGTCAACCAACTGATAGTGACAAGTAAGTAGGCCAGGAGTCCAGCTCAACTTGACAAACCTTACTCACTTATTGCAAATGAAACACGCAATTCCCCACCAGAGTCAACATTTTGTTGGTTTCTTTTTATATTGCAATAGAAACAACAATAACATCTTCCCTTTATGATTGTTTTATAGAGGAGCCACCTCCAAGTGTTTGTTCATGCAAGAAAAGGACAAACTAACAAGCACTCTCTTAATACTTCTACTCTTTCGGTCCTGCTACACCAAGGGGGGGTACCCTGTTATACCTATTGATATATCCAATCTGGTACTATCAAGCAGTAATCTCACAATGACTCAACAAGACCGGGAGATACTAGATAATTGGCTAATTATCCATTGAACATCAACCTTGAAATGGAGCACGAGATAGAAATTATAACAAATTTATACAGATGAAGACTTAATGGATTTTAAAATGTTTTCTTATGGGAAAACACATTCAATGTGCAACTAGATATGCAATAAAACAAAACTTATCAGCTTCAGATTAGTGCTTTATCCATTGGGATATATTCTGACTCAGATATAGTATACTAAAATTAATGTTCACCAAAGATTTCAAATCATAATACAAACATCCCAAAACCCCTACTACTAATAGAATCCTTGCAATGTCTCAGATGAATCTATGCATAAATCAGAGCCTAATTTAATCTGATCCTAGATCATAACTCTCAAATAAGTACATAAACATAGAGAAGACTATGCTAATGAATTAGAAAATTCATAACTCACATGACACATAACACAGGAGAGATTGAAATCTAGATCTTTTTATTAAATTTAGAAAATCTTGTTTCAGTATACAAAAAGTACTTAGAGATAAACTCTTCAATAACCTGAAAAAGATCTCTCAACTTTATTTCTAACTTCTTACACTATCTAGTATAAATTATGTTATATTTCTGTTAGGAATAAGGTGTTTCAACCTTGTATATTTCCTTACATTTGATATTTTCAAAATATCGACACTTTGGACAATGTGTAAGGTAATCATGACTAAAACGGTTATGACAGATTCCTATGACAGTCATTAATATTTGTAAGAGCTAATTGTGGAAGTTTCGATGATGGGTGAAGACATGTAAGACATGTGGCAACTAATCAGTTGAGTACTCAACACTCTTCTACAAACTTTTTGGGTTCCTATTTTCTCAGAGAATGGTAAAACCCTAATATGACTACCTTTGGAAGTTGCCCTAAAAAGTGAAGCGCATGATATAAGCATTTTTTAGGGTTGAAAATTTGAGAGATGTTAGTGTATTTTTGGAACATTTTTATGCTACCAAATTTGTCTTCAAGTGTTGACTATCTCCTGAAAGAACTTGCATTGCAAGTGTATTGTAAACAGTTTTAGTTTTGATTAATACATTGTGCAGGTTTTGGAGTGCTGGGGTTTTTTACCGAAAGGTTTTCCCCAGGGTAAATCATTGTGTCATTCTCATTTTTCTATGTATGCATGTTATTGTATTATCATTATGTAATTTCTAAGGGTTAAATCTAAATTTGCATGATCCTCTTCTCGGGAGTTTAACATAGGGAACTATTTTCCACACACTTAGTTTCCTGTCAGTTGGTATCAGAGCCTGGCTAGTTTTGGTTCTATTTTTTAGGGTACGGGTTTTTTGAGCTAATCTCTAGTTCAGTGGGAGTATTTTTGTAGAGTATTCATAACCTTATTGCAAGAAGAGATGGCAGGTTCTTCATACAATAGAATGGAGGTGGAAAAGTTCAATGGCACAAACTTTGAGTTGTGGAAACTCAAGATGGAAGACATGCTCGTAGACCATGATGTATGGGAGGTAGTTGATAATGATATCAAACCTGTAAACATGCCTCAAGTAGATTGGGATGTCAAGGATCGGAAATCTAAGGGTAGCATATTTTGTTCTTCTGAATGTTCTTGATGAGAAGACCGCAGACAAATTGTGGACATGGCTTGGGTCTGTGTATCAGGCCAAGTCCTTGGTGAACAGATTGTTCCTGAGAAAGAAGTTGTATTCTCTGAGAATGGAGGAAGGAGGATCCATTGTAGATCACCTAAACGTGTTTAACATGCTGATTGCATAGTTGACATCCACTAGTGTCAAGTTGGAGGAGGAGGATCAATGTATGACCCTGCTATGTTCCTTACTAGATTCATGGGACCATCTTTTGATGGCCCTAGGGAGTACTATTTTCACTTTCCAAATGGATGATGTGGTGTCTTCATTATTATATGAAGAGATGCAAAGAAAGACATCTGATTCAACCAAGAAAGCCCTTGTTGTTCATGGTAGATCCAAAGATAGAGGAAATAAAAATGACAATAAGTCTGAAAAGGGTAGATCCAAATCCCGTGGGAAATCTAAGACTCCTGAAAAGTCTAAGGTAACATGTTGGAATTGTGGTAAGACTGGGAACTTTCGTAAGGACTGCAAAGAGCCAAAGAAGAAGAAGAAAATCCCATATTCAAATTTTGAAAAATCTCAAGAAGATGGCAATGTTTTTGTCATAGCCTTGGCCACTCATGCATCTGATGATGTGTGGCTGATTGACTCAGGTGCTTCTTTTCACATGACCTCTCATCAAAGTTGATTCTCAAAGTATGAGGAGTTCGATGGTGGAAATTTGTACCTAGGTGATGATTCTCACCTAGAGATAGTTAGACAAGGAAGAGTCACTATCAGATTCCTTGATGGATGAGTAAAGGGGATCAACAGGGTAATGCACATCCTAGGCTTGGCACGAAACCTGTTATCTATAAGTATGTTGAATGATGCACGTGTGCAAGTTGTTTTTTTGAAAGATGGATGCAAGATGATTAGAGGAGCTATAGTGCTCGTGAAAGGTACTAGGATAGGTACCATGTTTCAACTGGATGCTTGCACTTCATAGTGTAATAGTTCTTCTGTCTTGAGGAAGAGAGCAGCAGTCACTTCATCTCCACCATCTGAACCAGCAGTGAAGAAGTCTGTCGTAATGGGTTATGATGGTAGTGCAACAAGTGTACCTAAGGATGCTAACACTTTGGAAGGAAAACTTCCTATAGAAAAGACAATCTTGTGGCATATGAGATTTGGCCACATTGGTGAGAAGGGTCTCAGAACCCTGAAAAATAAAAACCTCATTGAGGGGTTAAATTATTGTAATCTCGAGTTTAACTTTTGTGAACATTGTGTTTATGGTAAGCAAAATCGTGTTCAATTTTACTTTAGTTCTCACAAGCTTCTAGTATTTTGGATCTTATCCATTTGGATGTGTTTGGTCCTATTAAAGTTCCTTCACTCTCCAAATCTGTATATTTTGTATCTTTTATAGATGATTATAGTAGGACATGGATTTATTTCCTTAAAAGTAAGACACAATTTTTTAGTCGGTTCAAGGAATTTAAATATCTCGTAGAGAATCAAACTGGTAAAAGAATTAAGTGTGTGAGAACTGACAATGGTGATGAGTTTACTTTGGCAGAGTTTGAACATTTTTGTAAAGAACGAGGGATCGAGAGGCATAAGACAACTCCTTATACCCCACAACAAAATGGAGTTGCAGAAAGAATGAACAAGACACTGATGGAGAAGGCTAGGAGTATGCTTAGTGGAGCTGGCCTCAAACAAAGGTTTTGGGCTGAAGTTGTGGCCACTGCATGCTATCTAGTTAATATATCTCCTACATCAGCTCTTGTTGGTAAGACACTCTTGGAGGTGTGGTCTGGTAAGAAGCCTTCAATTAGACATCTTCATATTTTTGGTTGTGAAGCTTATGCACATGTGCCTAAGGAGAGAAGATCTAAGTTGGAAAACAAAGTTGTAAAATGTATCATCATCCGCTATAGTGTGGGTGTGAAAGGATACAATCTTTGGGATCCTATGATTGGGAAGGTGTTGTATAGTATAAATGTTATTTTTAGAGAGATAACACCTTCTCCTATTTTGCTATAGCTAGATGAAAAAAAATGAAATAATATGTTGTTCAGTTGCCTCGTACCCCTGAGAAGACTGAACAGAGAGACCATGATGGATCTCATGATGAGGAGAGCTCTAGAAACTCTAAAAATTTAGAAGAAGAGGTAGAACAACCTCAACCTCATCCCTTGAGGAGGTCCATGAGAGAAAGAAAGCAGCCAGAGAGGTTTGGATTTTCTATGTTAGATTCCAGTTGTGTGCCTTGATTACAAACACTAATGAGCCTAGATCTGTGAAAGAGGTTAAAGGTATGGAAGATGCAGGTTCTTGGATTGAGGCCATGGATGATGAGATGGCTTCATTGGAGAAGAAAAAAACTTGGGACCTAGTACCTTTTCCTAAAGGACGGAAACCTATTGCAAGCAAATGGGTGTTTAACAAGAAATTTTGTGTAGATGGCAGTGTTGAGAGGTACAAGGCTAGATTGGTTGCAAAGGGGTATTCACAGGTGGAGGGAATTGATTATGGTGAAATATTCTTTCCTGTTGCAAAGCTTACATCCATTAGATTTATGTTATCTCTAGTAGCATCATATGATTTAGAGGTAGAATAGATGGATGTGATGACAACTTTCCTTCATGGTGATTTGGAGGAAGAGATCTATATGTCACAACCTGAGCACTATATTCAAAAAGGTAAAGAGTCTTTGATTTGCAGATTAAAGAAGTCTCTGTATGGTTTGAAACAAACTCCTAGGATGTGGTACCTTAAATTTTATGCCTTTGTGTTTTCAATTGGTTTTCTAAGATCGAAATCAGATCATTGTGTTTATTTCAAAGTTGACAATGATCGCCTTCTTATTATTGCATTATATGTTGATGATATGTTGTTGATTGGGAAGGGTATGGGTATGATTTCTAATTTGAAGTCTCAATTGTCACCACAGTTTGAGATGAAAGATCTAGGGGTAGCTAGGTATATTTTGGGTATAGAAATCAGCAGACATAGGTCTACCAAAAAACTTTGGTTGAGTTAGAGTAAGTATGTGAAGTCTGTGTTGGACAGGTTTAGCATGGAAGATTGCAAACCATTATGTGTTCATGTTTCTATGGGAAAAAATTTATTTGTGTATGATTGTCCAAAATATCCTAGTGAGGTGGAGGACATGAGAAAAGTACCTTATGCGAGTGCAGTTGGTAGCCTTATGTATGTTATGGTCTATACTAGACTAGACATTGCCCAAGTAGTGAGAGCCCTGAGTCAGTTTATGGCTAAACCTGGATGGGTATATTGGGATGTAGTTAAGAGAGTGTTCAGATATTTGAAGGGTACATCAGATTATTCCATATACTATCATGGAAACTCTTTTGGAGCTCCGCATTTAGTTTGTATTTGTGGGTTTGTGGATTCAGATTGGGCAGGTGACATTGATAGTAGGAGATCCACCAATGCCTATGTGTTCACTATGTTTGGTGGTGCCATCAGTTGGATGAGTAAGAGACAACCTATGGTTGCTTTTTCCATGACAGAAGTAGATTATATGGTAGCTACTCATGCTTATAAGGAATCCATTTGGCTTAAGAGACTATGTTCGTATGTTGGTGTTGATGCAGGATAGATTAAAATTTTTTGCGATAGTCAGAGTGCTATTTTCCTTGTGAAGAATCCAACTTTCCATGCCAAAACCAAGCACATTGATGTGTGGTTTCACTTTGTGAGAGATATGGTAGAGGATGGAAAGGTAAGTTTGGAGAAGGTAGATATAGTAAAGAATGTTGTGGATGAATTGACAAAACCTGTGGGCACAAAGAAGTTCAGATGGTGTTCGGAGTCTATGGGCCTCTCGGCCTATAGCAATTAAATCCTATTATTTCCTTTGGCTCTTACAAGGTGTTCGACAAGTGGGAGAATGTTAGGAATAAGGTGTCTCAACCTTCTATATTTCCTTACATTTGATATTTTCCAAATGTTGACACTTTGGACAATGTGTAAGGTAATCATGACTAAAACGATTATGATAGATTCCTATGACGGTCATTAATATTTGTAAGAGCTAATTGTGGAAGTTTTGATGATGGGTGAAGATATGCAAGACATGTGGCAACTAATCAGTTGAGTACTCTACACTCTTATGCAATCATTTTGGGTTCCTATTTTCTCAGAGAAAGGTAAAACCCTAATACGGTTGCCTTTGGAAGTTGCCCTAAAAAGTGAATTGCATGATATAAGAATTTTTTAGGGTTGCAAATCTGAGAGAAGTTGGTGTATTGTTGGAACATTTTTATGCTGCTGAATTTTTCTTCAAGTGTTGATTGTCTCCTAAAAGAACTTGCATTGCAAGTGTATTGTAAATAGTATTAGTTTTGATTAATACATTGTGTAGGTTTTGGAGTGCTGGGGTTTTTTATCGAAAGGTTTTCCCCAGGGTAAATCATTGTGTCATTCTAATTTTTCTATGTATGCATGTTATTGTATTATCATTCTGTAATTACTAAGGGTTAAATCTGAATTTGCATGATCCTCTTCTCAGGAGTTTAGCGTAGGGAATTGTTTTTCACACACTTAGTTTCCTTTCAATTTCCCCCTTCTAAATGAAAACTTTACAAATGGTTAACAATACAAATTTTCCAACCCCTTTCCAATGATCTTTGGAATCCTTTTATAGATTAGGATTGCAACAAGCTTCAGATCAATTAGAATAAGGACAAAATTAATGACTCACTAAAAAAGACAAAATAGCTAATAGAGTGATAACTGTTAGAATGAATTTAGAATAACTGAGAGGGGGGGTGAATCAATTATCATTAGGTCTAGATGTGCCCATAAAAATTTATACCACTTTAACAACTCAGATCTACTCGGTAGTAGTAAACTACAAAAGTGTGCAGTTTACTGTACTAATGAAATAAGCTTACAGAAACTTAATAGTAAAACAAAACATAAAAATTCACACATTTCGACACCATGATTTAATGTGGAAACCCAATATGGGAAATACCACCAGTAACATGCTACAAAATTTTCACTCTTTTGAAGTGATGCCCTGTTAGGAGCCAACCCTGTTAAAGGTTACAAAACACACTGTCAAATGTGACCTGGTTAAAGGATTTAATCACCCTGTCAGGAGTGCCCTTGTTAGAGGACTTAGAATATTCCAATCTAAATGTCACCTTGTTCAAAGGATTTATACAATGACTGTTAGGTCAACCTGGTTAAAGGATTTGAAGTGATACAACGGTTAGAAAGTAATCAGCAGGTGTGATCTGATACATACAACTTACTTTGCAAATCTACATCCAATTTCAGCTCTAATTCTAATTCACTGAGTGGCCTCCATTTTCATCTCAAACTTTAGATCTTCTTGGAAATCCATCAAGATATCTCTCCTCTTCTCTACTCAGCCTTCTCTGCTAGGTTTATCTAATCAGTCAATTAACCATGCAATACTTTTGCACTCAACTTCTCCTTACACTCAGATACAATAAGAAATAACCACAGTAGGTTATATTATACCTCTTCATCTAGGTTAGATAAATATTTTTCCGCTTAATCAAGATCATAGATCTTAGGTTAGGTCAGATCCAACAGATCTTCCATCATTACATTTAATTTACTTCTCCAATACAATCATTAATTAAACATTGAATCTATGCAATAATAATGGTTTCCTATGCATTAAATGAGTGTGGACCAATCTTAATAAACAATGCATATCCCAATAAAATCAACTATGTCAGCCATAGATCTCAAATCTTATGAATTAACAAAATACTATTGCTCGGCTTCCTCTGTCTCCCTCGGCATTTCACTGGCGCTCGGCATCATCTTTTCTTTTCTCGGCATCACCTTCCACTTTGCTCGACATTGACTTTGCTTTGCTTAGCATCGACCTTCCAGTGAACTATCAGTAAAATATAAACAACATATCACTTTGACAAAGTGTCAAATGATCAAGTACCCTGGTGTATACTCATAACTCAACCATTTCCTTGGTCTTCTTGTTATCCTATTCTTCAAATCTTCATCAATCAATAGATATGGAACTCAAACATACATCAATAGTCTCACCAGTTAAGGTTTGACATCAATGAAAAAATAACAATTGTCTACATTGTAGCAGTCTTTCCAACAATCTCCCTCTTTGGCATTGATGGCAACACTGAATTGTAAAACAATAATTTCTAACCAAATTTACCAAACAATACAAAAAAAAATGTGTCTGTTCCTGATATGAACAAATCTTCATTAATGTCTTTAGCTTAATTTTGATTCTCATCTGTAAAATATTACTCCCTCTGTGTTTGTTCAACTCTCTCTTTCAGTAATATCTCCCTCATATTTGTTGTTTTTATCAATCATTTGTTTAAGAAATCTTCTCCCTCTTTGACAACAATGACAAAGACGTTGATGTAATTCCCCGCCAGGGAACCTAGGAAAACTAACCCTAAACATGACACTAAGTACACAGAATAATTTTTTTTTAAATGTTTACAAACAATGATGATAACAATGTAGAAGCAACACAATGAAGTACATGACATACATGAAATACAACTCATACATAGATAGCGCTTCTCGAGGGTTCCTTGACATAGAATTACTTAAACATAAAAATCTATGATAACAATAATAAATAACTAACATATAGATTACATAATCAGAAAACAATACATACATCCCATAATACAAGATTACATATACATCTATTACCATAAGGTATACTACCTAATCAACATCCACTGCACAAGTCGCAGGGTATGTAATAATACATAATACACAATACAATGCATCCTCCAAAGGATGATAACCAATATATACATATGGTACAATATACAACTCAAGTAACTGATCAAGTCCCCAAAAGACTAGGAAGATAAAACTGCAACAAGGAACATCCAAGCATGAAGAAGAATCTATCTGAATCTCAATGGTAATAAGAATCACTACCACCCGACTGCGTGGAACCAAAGGTCCACTCCCACCATGCTGAGGAGATAGTAACAGACCCATCACACAGGGTATACAACAAGAACACAAACAAGGTACACATGACCCCATACTCCAATACAAAGGAAGCTCCAAGAAGCACTCTAAACCATAACAAGGATCACTAAACAACACCAGAGGTACTGACACATGTAGGATAACCTAAGCTATGCATAGGAAGGTATCATCATGTACATCTAACCCTCAAGTTACATCCTAGCAATCTCTTAATGGATTCCAGCACCCAAGTGACCATACACAACATTAATGACCTTTCAAATAGACAAGATCACTAATGATGCCCAAACCCGTACCTCAAACAGGGGCAAGCATCATCTCATCCTCCACCTTAGCATATATTAGTGCTCAAGCATGGGTGAGGCATTACTCTTATTAGTTTAATCTAGTGCATCCTAATTAATTCATTATGTTATCACTTGTTACCAATACTTACAATAAGCAAATCCTAGCAGCCACTTGTGGGCTCTGGTACTTATTGCAAGCCACCTCCTATCATACAACTAGGTCACCTACCCTAGGTTCACAAAAGAGCATCATAAAAATATATCATAAATCAAATCGCATCTTGCCCATTTAGGAGCACATAGGTTCTCAAATAACCATAAAATATCCACAGTATCCTCACAAAACCAAATAATACATCATAACTAAATTAGGTTGAGGTATAGAGAATCAGAACTATGACATCATCATAAAACATAAATTGACATCACAATACCGTGTAGAAAGTACAATCCTAAAACCTCTGTATTTAGATCCTAAGGGTCATCTAGCCCAACAGATACCTGCAAGCATGATAACATAGAAGAACATTCAATCCATTTAAACACGCACCCAAGACACATCATGGTACAATAATAATCATATTCAGAATGCATTAAATCAAATAGACTGTTAACGTAGGAATAAATAAATTTCTAATTTCTAATCATGCAAATTCATTTATTCACTAAAAATTACTATCAAAAAATAATTAAATATTCTACATTGGTAAAAACGTTAACATTTCCTTCAGATCTATTTATAAAAACCACATATAAACACATCTAGGAAATAACTACCAATTTAGCTATAATTATATCAAAACAAAAATATAATTTAAATGGCATCAATATTTATCCAACACTAATTCTCTCATTTTCCCTAATTAAATAACTTCTATATGACAAAATCTCACTAACACGAATATCCCATAAAATTACAATTTCATTAATACTAATAATTCACTTCATCAAATGAAATTTCCCCTTAATAATCACCCACTCATAAAACATATAACCATACTTCAATTTAATTTACAATTTTAAAACATATTTAAAATTTAATATTAAATGAAATATATATATATATATATATATATATATATATATATATATATATATANAAAAAAAATATATATATATATATATATATATATATATATATATATATATATATACTGAATTAAAACATAACAAACTAATTATGACACATATATATATACACATATAAATATAAACTAAATAAATTTTAATATAAACTAATGAATGAAATTTAAATAACATAAAATAAATAAAACAATAATTAAATAACAATAATTAAAAAAAATGAATCAAACATTAATTTTGTTTTTAAACAAAATACAAATTAATATATTTGGGGGGGTGGGGGGATCTCGGCCCCACCCCCACCTCCTATCATACCACTGCGGGTGTCGCGGCCTCACTAACAATGGTACCCTCACGGGCCACTGCACAGTGGGTATGCAGGTCCTTGGACCTACGGCCTACCACCCAAGTGGTACCGCATTCGCAGGGGGGTGCAGTGGTCCCTGCCACCCATTCCCCATAAAACCAAAAAAAAATTAAAACAAAATTTTAAACCATGCAGCATTTAATATTTTTTTAATTTTAAAATAGATATTGTTTTGTTTTTAAACAACTGTTTAATTTTTTTTTATAAAACCAGATTTAATTTTTTTTTTAAACTATTAATTCTGAAAATGAAATATCAAAAGGAGGGACTATTTTTTTATCTTTTTCCTTTTTAAGACTGGAGTAAATTATTTTTTTTGACTTTGTATTTTTACAGAGAGCTATTTTATTTTCCCAAACAATAATTTTTCAAGGAATATTTTAAAGGCCATTAATTTTCAAGCAATGATTTAATCTCCTCTATAGTCCTAACTATAGGGATTTTAATTTTTCCCGTTTGAAGGTTGTCCACAAGGTTTCTTCTAACAAAATTTTGACAGCACCTCCGTAGTAGGTTAATATATATTTTCCCTTGAAAATCAGGGATCTAGGTTTTCATAAACACATATTTCAACAACAATTTTAAACTAGAAACCCTTATACCCATTTACACTTAATGCTATAAAATGAAACCACTTTATGCCCACAAGCACAGATCTGACATGCAAGCTTGAGTAAAAATACTAAATTGATCTAAGAATATATTTTCCAATTGAAATCATCAAAACACAAAAATAAACAAGCAAGAAATGACCACACAAAGGATCCTAGCTTTTAGGATGCAAGGAAAACAAGGATCCAAAAGCTATAATTGACATGAACAAGACCCTACCTCAATAACCGATGAGAGATACACAATGAAAAAATCCAAGTAAGAAAAATTCCCCAATTATGCTCCCAAAACCAAGCACACACCAAAGCTTCTCCCAAAATGCTCCCCAAAAACCTGTTATGTTCAAATGAGAGAAGAATCCCCCTAAAGAGGATCAACTTCCCCTAATCATGCAAACCCTCGTGACAACACATTCAGTTAACTCCTAAAAGGACTCTACCCAAAATTGAAAGAAAATAATAATTAATAATTAAAATATCTAATTACTTGCACAACTCAACTTTGAATCGTACAATCTAGTTGAAAGCTTTAAGTTTGAAAATACTTTTTCAACCAAATCTTGCACATGTAATTAATAAAAATATTAAATTAAATAACTTAAATATTTAAATCACAATTATTCAAGCAACTCAATATTTAATTATTTAATTAAGCATAAAAGCCTATTTACTCTAATATTTAATTTAACATTAATACTCAATAATTGCACTTCAATTAACTGATCAATTAAATATAGGTATTTAGTTTAATTTTCAATTAATTATATACCCTATATTTAATAATTAATTGCAATAATATCCAATTACATAAATAACATGATATAACACAAATATAATCAAATCAAGCACCTAAAATCAAACACATGCAAAATCAAACATGCACTAGGAAAGGGATACACGAATTCCTATCAACTATACAAATTCAGTAAGGGTAGTCAAACGGATACTTTTCCCCTAACTAGGACAATTAGGTTTATGATAGGATTTGAACTTGAAAACTATCTCCCATCTCTTACCATTGAGATTAATGTGATAGGGCACGCTCACTCCTACCAATTCAGGGAAGACATAGCCCGGTACCTCCAAACCTGTCATCACAAAGATGAACATACATGCATATATATAATATGGAAAACAATGGTTGAGACAAGGTTATCGTGTGGATATTGTCAAAGCAAGTAACTACGACTCTGTCCCATACAATACCAAGCACATCAACCAATAACGTAAAACATACAATGATCCATGTGCATATAAATCTAAGGTCAATATTGTCAGAAAACCATAACAGAAATGAAATCCTAACATATACATAAGCATCATTAAATAACCATAAATCACATATACGTCGAAGATACAACATGATAATAATGGATCAATAACATACTAAAAAGTAATACATAAATATCCTCAAGATCAACTGAAATAACCACACATACATCAAAATGCCTAAAAGAGTTTGGCATCAACAAACTGAAAAGCAACCTAAGAGGTGGGTATTACATCATCCTCCCCTAAAACTAGGCTTACTCCTGGAAGCCTACAAAAAAGATAGAGAAATCAATCTCTCAATACAAAACATCTTATCGAGTCCCAAAAACTCAAAGTGCGGATTCCTTAGAATCCTTCTCAGGACTCTAATTCAAACATGGGGGATCGTCCCCTACTGCTGGAATCTGAAAACTAGCTACTGGTCCATTATCTGCAACCCCACTCAAAGAAGAATGATACACTACTAGAAGGTGATTCAAGGCTACATACACTTTATGAGATCTACAAACAACCCCAAGTGTAGGATCAAAAGCCACTGGCCTCTACCCTGAGAATGACACTACACGCTGAGGACAATTGACCACAATATGGTCAAGTTGCCCACAAGTAAAACAAGCTCTTACACCACCACTTCCCCTAACTGAAGGTGCCATAGACTGCTGAACAACACCCCTAAAGACATCCTCATGCACTCTCTGAACTGACTGATCAGTCCTAATGCACTTACTGCGCAACCAGTTGTGATAGTTCCCTGACGGGGAACCACCACTAGTACCATGAAGGAATCTCTTCCCCTATGGGTTCTGGTTACCCTTAAAAATTGTAAGAGGGTTCCAAAAATTCCCAGCTCCCTGTGGTTGATTACCCTTGTAACTTGGGGTAGATCCACTAAGTTGAACTGACCATCTGCGCTTGTTGCACTGAATATCATGAGAATTCCTAATCCGAGGACCAATAAAAGTAGGAGGAATGATTCCTCCCTACTGCTGAAACTGATTACCATTTGGAATGGTAGAAGGATCTCTCGAATTCCGAGCTTCCTGAGAATGATCACCTCTGAAAAAAGAAGCAGGTGCTCTAGACTGCACCCTTAACTGACCACCAAATTGATCATGAGAGAATTCCTCACCTTGTTGGTTTAGATCACCCTTCAAGTCCATAAGATGATCCTATTCAACCAATATAGCCTTATAAATTGCATCCCTAAAAGCTCAGGATTCAAAGACTCTAACTCCTCCATCAAGGAGGTCATTAAGCCCTCCGATGAGGTGTTGAATCTTCAAGGCCTAATCCTGATCAACGCTCACAACAATAGCTCTAGACTCAACAGACTCCATACCTAAAGCAACCAAAGAATCAAACAACAACTCAAACTCAAAACCAACATCAAACCACTAATACAAAAAAGAAAACAAATAATCATAAAGCAATGGTTTTAAATACATCAGAGTTTTTATGTCTATGTTTGTTTCAAGTTTTAAAATCAAAAGATAAAAAAGGGCAAACATATTTCCCAGAGCTCCCAGTGTAGAAACATGGGCTCTGATATAGAGTGTAATGCCCCACCAGGGAACCCAAGAGAACTAACCCTAAACATGACACTAAGTTCATGGAATAAATTATTTTTTAAATGTTTACAAACAATGATGATAACAATGCGGAAGGAACACAATGAAGTACATGACATACATGAAATACAACTCATACATAGATAACACTTCTCGAGGGTTCCTTAACATAGAATTACTTAAACATAAAAATCTATGATAACAATAATAAATAACTATCATATAGATTACATAATCTAAAATCAATACATACATCCCATAATACAAGATTACATATACATCTGATACCATAAGGTATACTACCTAATCAACATCCACTGCACAAGTTGCAGGGTATGTAATAATACATAATACACAATACAATGTATCCTCCAAAGGATGATAACCAATATATACATATAGTACAATACACAACTCTAGTAACTGATCAAGTCCCCAAAAGACTAGGAAGATAAAACTGCAACAAGGAACACCCAAGCATGAAGAAGAATTCGTTAGAATCTCAATGGTAATAAGAATCACTACCACTTGACCACGTGGAACCAAAGGTCCACTCTCACCGTGCTGAGGAGATAGCAATAGGCCCATCACACGGGGTATACAACACGAACGCAAACAAGATACACATGACCTCATACTCCAACGCAAAGGAAGCTCGTAGAAGCACTCTAAACCATAACAAGGATCACTAAACAACACCAGAGGTATTGACAAACGTAGGATAACCTAAGTTGTACACAGAAAGGTGTCATCATGTACGTCTAACCCTCAAGTTAAGTCCTAAAAATCCCTTAATGGATTTCGGCACCCAAGTGACCATACACGGCATTAATGACCTTTCAAATAGACAAGATCACTAATGATTCCTGAACCTGCACCTCGAAAGGGGGCAAGCATCATTTCATCCTCCATCTTAGCCTATATTAGCGCTCAAGCATGGGTGAGGAATTACTCTTATTAGTTTAATCTAGTGCATCCTAATTAATTCATTATGTTATCACTTGTTACCAATACTTACAATAAGCAAATCCTAGAAGCCACTTGTGGGCTCCGGTACTTATTGTAAGCCACCACCTATCATACAACTAGGTCACCTACCCTAGGTTCACAAAAGAGCATCATAAAAATATATCAAAAATCAAATCGCATCCTGCCCATTCAAGAGCACATAGGTTCTCAAATAACCATAAAATATCCACAATATCCTCACAAGACCAAACAATACATCATAAATGAATTAGGTTGACGTATAGAGAATCATAACTATGACATCATCATAAAACATAAATTGACATCACAATACCGTGTAGAAAGTACAATCCTGAAACCTCTAGATTTAGATCCTAAGGGTCATCTAGCCCAACAAATACCCACAAGCATGATAACATAGAAGAACATTCAATCCATTTAAACACGCACCCAAGACACATCATGGTACAATAATAATCATATTCAGAGTGTATTAAATCAAATACAATGTTAACGTAGGAATAAACAAATTCATAATTCCTAATCATGCAAATTCATTTATTCACTAAAAATTACTATCGAGAAATAATTAAATATTCTACATTGTTAAAAACATTAACATTTCCTTTAGATCTATTTATAAAAACCACATAAATACATCTAGAAAATAATTACCAATTTAGCTATAATTATATCAAAACAAAAATATAATTTAAATGGCATCAATATTAATCCAACACTAATTCTCTCATTTTCCCTAATTAAATAACTTGCATATGATAAAATCTCACTAACACGAATATCCCATAAAATTATGATTTCATTAATACTAATAATTCACTTCATCAAATGAAATTTCCCCTTAATAATCACCCGCTCATAAAACATATAACCATACTTCAATTTAATCTACAAATTTAAAACATATTTAAAATTCAATATTAAATGAAATATATATATATAAACTAAATAAATTTTAATATAAACTAATGAATGAAATTTAAATAACGTAAAATAAATAAAACAAAATTAAATAACAATAATAATAAAAAACCGAATCAAATATTAATTTTGTTTTTAAACAAACTACGAATTAATATATTTGGGGGGGGGGGGGGGGGNTTGGGGGGGGGGGGGGGTGGTCTCGGCCCCACCCCCACCTCCTATCATACCACTGCGGGTGCCGCGGCCCAAGGCTTGCGGCCCCACTGACAGTGGTACCCTCACGGGCCACTATGTAGTGGGTACGCAGGTCCTTGGACCTGCGACCCACCACACAGGTGGTACCACATTCGCAGGGGGGGTGCGGTGGTCCCTGCCACCTACTCCCCATAAAACAAAAAAAAATTTAAACAAAATTTTAAACCATGCAGCATTTAATATTTTGTTTCTTGTAAATAGATTTTGTTTTTTTTTCAAACAACTGTTTAATTTTTTATTTTTTTTAAAACCAAATTTTTTTTTTTTTAAACTATTAATTATGAAAACGGAATATCAAAAGGAGGGACTATTTTTTTGTCTTTTTCCTTTTTTAAGACTGGTGTAAATTATTTTTTTTTACTCTATATTTTTACATAGAGCTATTTTATTTTCCCAAATAATAATTTTTCAAGGAATATTTTCAAGGTCATTAATTTTCAAGCAATGATTTAATCTCCTCTATAGTCCTAACTATAGGGATTTTAATTTTTCCCATTTGAAGGCTTTCCACAAGGTTTCTTCTAACGAAATTTTGACAGCATCTCCGTAGTAGGTTAATATATATTTTCCCTTGAAAATCAAGGATCTAGGTTTTCATAAACACATATTTCAACAACAATTTCAAACTAGAAACCCTTATACCCATTTACACTTAATGTTATAAAACGTAACCCCTTTATGCCCACAAGCACAGATCTGACATGCAAGCTTGAGTAAAAACATGAAATTGATCTAAGAATATATTTTCCAATTGAAATCATCAAAACACAAAAATAAACAAGCAAGAAATGACCACACAAAGGATCCTACCTTTTCGGATGCATGGATGACGGGGATCCGAAAGCCATAATTGACATGAACAAGACCCTACCTCAATAACCGATGAGAGATACACAATGAAAAATCCAAGCAAAAATAATTCCCCAATTATGCTCCCAAAACTAAGCACACACCAAAGCATCTCCCAAAATGCTCCCCAAAAACCTGTTATATTCAAATGAGAGAAGAATCCCCCTAAAGAGGATCAACTTCCCCTAATCATGCAAACCCTCATAAAAACACATTCAATTAACTCCTAAAATGACTCTACCCAAAATTGAAAGAAAATAACAATTATAATTAAAATATCTAATTACTTGCACAACTCAACTTTGAATCCTACAATCTAGTTGAAAGCTTTGAGTTTGAAAATACTTTTTCAACCAAATCCTGCATGTGTAATTAATAAAAATATTAAATTAAATAACTTAACTATTTAAATCACAATTATTCATGCAACTCAATATTTAATTATTTAATTAAGCATAAAAGCCTATTTACTCTAATATTCAATTTAATATTCAATTTAATATTAATACTCAATAATTACACTTTAATTAACCTTTCGATTAAACATAGGTATTTAATTTAATTTTTAAATAATTAAATACCCTATATTTAATAATTAAATGTAATAATATCCAATTACATAAATAACATGATATAACACACATATAATCAAATCAAGCACCTGAAATCAAACATGCACTAGGAAAGGGATACACGAATTCCTATCAACTATACAAATTTGGTAAGGGTAGTCAAACGGATACTTGTCCCCTAACTAGGACAATTAGGTTTAGGATAGGATTTAGCCCTGAAAATTATCTCCCCTCTCTTACCATTGAGATTAATGCGATAGCGCACACTCACTCCTGCCAATTTAGGGAAGACGTAGCCTGGTACCTCCAAACCTGTCATCTCAAAGATGAACATACATGCATATATATAATATGGAAAACAATGGTTGAGACTAGGTTATCATGTGGATCTCGCCGAAGCAAGTAACTACGACTTTGTCCCATACCATACCAAGCACATCAACCAGTAACACAAAAAATACAATGATCCATGTGCATATAAATCTAAGGTCAGTATTGTCAGAAAACAATAACCAAAATGAAATCCTAACATATACTTAAGCATCATTAAATAACCATAAATCACATATACACCAAAGATACGACATGATAATAATGGATCAATAACATACTGAAAAGTAATACATAAATATCCTCAAGATCAACTGAAATAACCACACATACATCAAAATACCTAAAAGAGTTTGGCATCCACAAATTGAAAAGCAACCTAAGAGGTGGGTATTACATCATCCTCCCCTAAAACTAGGCTTACTCCTAGAAGCCTACAACAAATATAGAGAAATCAATCTCTCAATAAAAAACATCCTATCGAGTCCCAAAAACTCAAAGTGTGGATTCCTTAGAATCCTTCTCAGGACTCTAATTCGAACATGAGGGATCATCCCCTACTGCTGGAATCTGAAAACTAGCTACTGGTCCATCATTTGCAAGCCCACTCAAAGAAGAATGATACACCGCTAGAAGGTGATCCAAGGCTACATACACTTTGTGAGATCTACAAACACCCCCAAGTGTAGGATCAAAAACCACTGGCCTCTGCCCCGAGAACGGCACTGCACACTGAGGAAAATTGACCACAATATGGTCAACCTGCCCACAAGTAAAACAAGCTCTTACACCACCACTTCCCCTAACTGAAGGTGCACTAGACTACTGAACAACACCCCTAAAGACATCCTCATGCACTCTCTGAACTAACTAATCAGTCCTATTGCGCTTACTGCGCAACCAATTGTGATAGTTCCCTGACAGGGAACCACCACTAGTACCATGAAGGAATCTCTTCCCCTATGGGTTCTGGTTACCCTTAAAAATTGTAGGAGGGTTCCAAAAATTCCCAGCTCCCTGTGGTTGATTACCCTTGTAACTAGGGGTAGATCCACTAGGTTGAACTGACCATCTGCGCTTGTTGCGCTGAATATCACTAGAATTCCTAATCCGAGGACCAATAAAAGTAGGAGGAATGATTCCTCTTTACTGTTGAAACTGATTACCGTTTGGAATAGTAGAAGGACCTCTCGAATTCCTAGCTTTCTGAGAATGATCACTTCTAAAAACATAAGTAGGTACTCTAGAGTGCACCCCTAACTGACCACCAAATTAATCACGAGAGAGTTCCTCACCCTGTTGGTTTAGATCACCCTTTGAGTCCATAAGATGATCTTATTCAACCAATATAGCCTTATAAATTGCATCCCTAAAAGCTCAAGATTCGAAGACTCTAACTCCTCCATCAATGAGGTCATTAAGCCCTCGGACAAGGTGTTGAACTTCAAGGCCTGATCCTAATCAACGCTCACAACAATAGCTCTAGACTCAACAGAATCCATACCTGAAGCAACCAAAGAATCAAACAACAACTCAAACTCAAAACCAACATCAAACCACTAATACCAAAAGAAATCAAATAATCATAAGGCAATGGTTTTAAATGCATCAGAGTTTTTATGTCTATGTTTGTTTCAAGTTTTAAAATCAAAAGATAACTAATGGAAAAACATATTTCCCAGAGCTCCCAGTGTAGAAACGTGGGCTCTGATACCAAGTGTAATTCCCCGCTAGGGAACCCAGGAGAACTAACCCTAAACATGACACTAAGTTCACGAAATAAATTTTTTTTAAATATTTAAAAACAATGATGATAGCAATGCAGAAGCAACACAATGAAGTACATGACATACATGAAATACAACTCATACATAGATAACGCTTCTCGAGGGTTCCTTGACATAGAATTACTTAAACATAAAAATCTATGATAACAATAATAAATAACTAACATATAGATTACATAATCTAAAAATAATACATACATCCCATAGTACAAGATTACATATACATCTGATACCATAAGGTATACTACCTAATCAACATCCACTGCATAAGTCGCAGGGTATGTAATAATACATAATACACAATACAATGCATCCTCCAAAGGATGATAGCCAATATATACATATGGTACAATACACAACTCAAGTAATTGATCAAGTCTCCAAAATACTAAGAAGATAAAACTGCAACAAGGAACATCCAAGCATGAAGAAGAATCTGTCAGAATCTCAATGGTAATAAGAATCACTACCACCCGACCGCGTGGAATCAAAGGTCCACTCTCACTGTGCTGAGGAGATAGTAACAGGCCCATCACACAGGGTATACAACAAGAACACAAACAAGGTATACATGACCTCATACTCCAATCCAAAGGAAGCTCGTAGAAGCACTCTAAACCATAACAAGGATCACTAAGCAACACCAAAGGTACTGACACATGTAGGATAACCTAAGCTATACATAGGAAGGTGTCATCATGTATGTCTAACCCTCGAGTTAAGTCCTAGCAATCCCTTAAAAGATTTTGGCACCCAAGTGACCATACATGGCATTAATGACCTTTCAAACATACAAGATCACTAATGATGCCCGAACCCACACCTTGAAAGGGGGCAAGCATCATCTCATCCTTCATCTTAGCCTATATTAGTGCTCAAGCATGGGTGAGGCATTACTATTATTAGTTTAATCTAGTGCATCCTAATTAATTCATTATGTTATCACTTATTACCAATACTTATAATAAGAAAATCCTAGCAACCACTTGTGGGCTTTGGTACTTATTACAAGCCACCTCTTATCATACAACTAGGTCACCTACCCTAGGTTCACAAAAGAGCATCATAAAAATATATCATAAATCAAATCGCATCCTGCCCATTCAGGAGCACATAGGCTCTCAAATAACCATAAAACATCCACAGTATCTTCACAAGACCAAACAATACATCATAACTGAATTAGGTTGAGGTATAGAGAATCAAAACTATGTCATCATCATAAAACATAAACTGACATCACAATACTGCGTAGAAAGTACAATCCTGAAACCTCTAGATTTAGATCCTAAGGGTCATCTAGCCCAACATATACCCGCAAGCATGATAACATAGAAGAACATTCAATCCATTTAAACATGCACCTAAGACACATCATGGTACAATAATAATCATATTCAGAATGCATTAAATCAAATACAATGTTAACGTAGGAATAAACAAATTTATAATTCCTAGTCATGCAAATTCATTTATTCACTAAAAATTACTATCGAGAAATAATTAAATACTCTACATTGGTAAAAATGTTAACGTTTCCTTCAGATCTATTTATAAAAACCACATATAAATACATCTAGGAAATAATTACCAATTTAGCTATAATTATATCAAAATGAAAATATAATTTAAATGGCATCAATATTAATCCAACACTAATTCTCTCATTTTCCCTAAATAAATAACTTGCATATGACGAAATCTCACTAACACGAATATCCCATAAAATTATGATTTCATTAATACTAATAATTCACTTCATCAAATGAAATTTCCCCTTAATAATCACCCACACATAAAACATATAACCATACTTCAATTTAATCTACAATTTTAAAACATATTTTAAATTCAATATATATATATATAGAATTAAAACATAACAAACTAATTATGATATATA
>MU223242.1:3042751-3128174 GCA_018584345.1 Thuja plicata | reverse complement strand
AATTCCTTCCTCTTGTGCATAACCTTTGCATACCAGTCTTTCTTTATTCCTTGTTACCTCTCCATGTTCATTCAGCTTGTTTCTGAATACCCACTTTGTACCAATTACATTTTTGTTGTTAGGTCTCAGTACTAGTGTCCATGTCTTGTTCTTTTCAATCTGGTCTATCCCTTCATTCATGGCTTGAATCCAGTCTTCATTGTCCAAAGCATCTTTTACTGTCTTAGGCTCAAAATCACATAGCAAACATGTGTCTTCTCTTAATTTGCCTCTTGTCATAACTGTAGAATCCTTTGCTCCTATGATTTGATCAGTTTTACGGTGCCTCCTTACGTATTTTTCCAAAGTAGGCTCTTTCTCAGCTTCAATTTGACCATTCATGTTCAGTTCAGGGTGAAACTATGACTCAGCATCTCTATCAGATAGCTCATCATTCACCTCCTTTTGCCCAACGATTTCATTCTGTGTCTCAACAGGTGCAAACTGTTGCTCGGCAACTTCATTTTCAATTTTGTTAGAATCCTCCTCTTCAGGATAAGTGAATGATCTGTAACTTTCAGGCTCAATCATGCTTTCAGCTTCATTTCTCTCTGCATATTCATCAATTCTAACATTTTCACTTTCTGCAATTTTGTTAGTGTTATAATTCAAACATTTGTATGCCTTACTCTTAGTAGAATATCCAAGAAATATGCCTTCTTCTCCTTTAGCATCAAGTTTACCATTTTTGTTATCCTTCAGTATAAAAAATCTACTCCCAAAGACTTTAAAATAACTTACAGTAGCTGCATATCCATACCATAGCTCATAAGGTGTAGTATTTGTACCTTTCTTGACTTGTACTCTATTCAAGGTATAAAAAGTTGTACTTACAGCTTCTCTCCAATATTTCTGTGCAACATTTTTCTCCATCATTAATGTTCTAGCACAATCCATGATAGATCAATTTCTTCTTTTAGCTATACCATTTTGTGGTGGTGTCCTAGGTGTGGACATCTATCTTTTTATCCCTCAACCATTGTAGAACCTATTAAACTCATTAGAAATGAACTCACCTCCTCTGTCAGATCTCAGACATTTCAAGCTCTTACCTATTTCCTTTTCAACTTTTTCCAAGTACCACTTAAATAAATGGAATGCATCAGATTTTTCTTTAAGAAATATAACACTCATCATCCTAGAGTAGTCATCTACAAATAGAATAAAATATTTGTCTCCGCAGTAACTTTTCTCACCAATAGGTCCACAAAGGTTAGTATGAACCAATTCCAAAATATTCTCAGAAGTATGAGTTTTGCTCTTAAAGCTAGATTTAGTCATTTTGCCCAATTGACATTGCTTACACATTGCATTCTCAGGTTTCTTTAACTTAGGCAGCCCTCTAACCTTTTTCAATTTACTTATTCTTACCAAGTTATCAAAGTTAACATGACATAGCCTCTTATTCCATAACCAAACATCATTATATTGTGCAAACAAGCATGTCTCTTCAGCTAAATCTAGATAGAACAAGTTACCTTTTGTTTGCTCACCACCTCCAACTAATTCTCCATTGGCATCATAGATCTTTGCTTTCATGTGATGGATTTCAACTCTGTAACCAGAATTTTTCAGCTGTGAAACACTCAACAAGTTATACTTAAGATCATCAACCCAATACACATCATCACATCTAATCTTGTTAGTCAATTGAATTGATCTTTTCCCTTTAACTCTATAAGGTGTATCATTACCAAACTTAACATATCCACCCTTGCATTGATCTAAGGTTTCAAATTTATCCTTATCACCAGTCATGTGATGTGAAAAACCACTGTCAATAATCCAATGATCACCTTTACTCATATAAGAAATTAGTGCAGTTTTCTCATCATCGTCAGAATCATCTTTCATTGCAACATACACAACTTCTATGTCATTTTCATCAAATTTATCAGATTCACTGTCAGAAGCTTCTTCGACTATATAACAAGATTTCTTACCTTTGTCTTTGTAATCCTTGTGCTTTCTGTAGTCTCGGTCATCCTTTCTATCTTTGTACTTGTTGTCTCTTCTTTCATCTTTCTCATTCTTGTCAGGACATGTAGCAGCAGTATGACCAACTTTGTTACAAGAAAAACAAATAATAGGAAGTTTGCCTCTAAATTTTCTTTTTCCTCTAGCTAGTCTCCTTGCCATAAGTGCCTCAAGCTCTTCTAGATCATTATCTAAAGTGCCACTATCACTGCTCACATATTTCTTTCCTTTCCTTGATTTGTTGATGACCATCTGGGAATTGAATGCAGATTCAACAACTTGTGGAGTATAGTTATCAAAATTTGACATCTCAAATGTTGTAAGTCTGCCTACCAAACTTTCCAGAGTTAAGTTTTTGTTAGGAGTACATCTCGGTTCTTGAATTGCATATACTCTAATAGCATAAATAAGAAAAAGTGTTCTCGGTACCTTTCTCATGATAGTGTCATCATCAATGGTTCCCTTAGCTCCTCTAATAGCATTTACAACTTCCTTTATCCTATCATAATATTGCACTATATTTTATCCTTCTTGCATTTTTAAATCATCAAACTTACCTCTCAAGCTTTTAGATTTGGCTCTTATTACATTCGTATCACCTCCATAGATGGTTTGAAGAGCATCTCGCATCTATTTTATGCTTGTACAATCCTTGATGTCCTCAAATTCATGATAGTTTAGAGATGATGCAAGTTCCAGCATTGCTTGATTATGTTCATGGTTTTCTCTTAATTATGTAGCATTCAGAACTCTAGTAGGGGCTACATATTCTATTTCAATATGTCATTTAGTAGAATCACCAATGCCAGCCAAGTGAAGTTTCATCAAACTTTTCCATGTAGGAAAGTTTCCCTTGTTAATTTTTGGTCCATCCCTTTTATACATCTTGATCTTTATCTCCAAGTACCTTCAAACTTTTCAAGAGAATAGGAGCTCTAATACCAATTGTTAGAATGAATTTAGAATAACTGAGAGGGGGGTGAATCATTTATCCTCAGGTCCAGATGTGCCCATAAAACTTTATACCACTTCAACAACTCAGATCTGCTCGGCAGCAATAAACAACAAAAGTGTGCAGTTTACTATACTAATGAAATAAGCTTACAAAATTTTAACAGTAAAACACAACATAAACATTCACACATTTTGACACCATGATTTAACATGGAAACCCAATATGGAAAAAACCACCAGTAACATGCTACAAAAATTTCACTCTTTCGAAGTGATGCCCTGTTAGGAGCCAACCCTGTTAAAGGTTACAAAACACACTATCAAATGTGACATGGTTAAAGGATTTAATCACCCTATCAAGAGTGGCCTTGTTAGAGGACTTAGAACATTCCAATTTGAATGTCACCTTGTTCAAAGGATTTATACAATGACTGTTAGGTCAACCTAGTTAAAGGATTTGAACTGATAAAATGGTTAGAAAGTAATCAGCAGGTGTGATCTAATACATACAACTTACTTTGCAAATCCAGATCCAATTTCAGCTCTAATGCTAATTCACTGAGTGGCCTCCATTTTCATCTCAAACTTTAGATCTTCTTGGAAATCCATGAAGCAATGTCTCTACTTCTCTACTCAGCTTTCTCTGCTAGGTTTTTCCAATCATTCAATTAACCATGCAATACTTTTGCATTCAACTTCTCCTTACACTTGGATGCAATAACAATAACCACAGTAGGTTATATTATACCTCTTCATCTAGGTCAGATAAATCTTTTTCTACTTAATCAAGATCGTAGATCTTAGATTAGGTCAGATCCAACGGATCTTTCCATCATTACATTTAATTTACTTCTCCAATACAGTCATTAATTAAACATTGAATAGATGCACTAATAACGGTTTCTTGTGCATTAAATGAGTGTAGACCAATCTTAATTAACAATGCATATCCCAATAAAATCAACTATGTCGGCCATAGATCTCAAATCTCATCAATTAACAAAATACTACTGCTCGGCTTCCTCTGTCTCGCTCGGCATTTCACTGGCGCTCGACATCATCTTTGCTTTGCTCGCCATCACCTTCTGCTTTTCTTGGCATCAAATTTTCTTTGCTCAACATTGACCTTCCAATGAACCGTCAATAAAATATAAACAACATATCACTTTGCCAAAGTGCCAAATGATCAATTACCCTAGTGTGTACTCATAACTCAACCATTTCCTTGGTCTTCTTGTTATCCTATTCTTAAAATCTTCATCAATCAATAGATTTGGTACTCAAACATATAGCAATAGTATCACTAGTTAAGGTTTGACATCAATCACAAAATAATAATTGTCTACATTGTAGCAATCTTTCCAACACTAACCACTCTTGTTACAATATATATTCGACAAATTTTGTGTTTTGACCACTTTGTACTTGCAACTACTTCAAAGTTGTTTGGTGTGAGCCATCTGGAATTTTTTGTCTTTGATGTTGGTGATGTAGGATCTTTACTTTCAATTCTATCAACCAATCTTTTGGGCTTCATCGTCCACCTGCATGTTGTCACCTTCACCTGGATCGACTATTGTGTACTTGTCTTTCCAAGAAGTGTACACCTCATCACTTGGCCATTTGAAGCTAAGGATCTCATCCTTTCTATTGTTAATCTCCTTCCAGGTGGTATATGATTTCTCAATCTCATGTGACCAAAATGCAAAAAAATGCTCTGGCCTTGCCAACTATCTCAAGTGTTTGAACAAACAGCAATTTACTTTCTAAGGTCATTATACTATTGGTTCTTACTGCTAGTGCCTCATTCATTTTTCAATGCCATAATGCTTCATCCTTAATATCTCCATTCTTCTTAAAATGATTTGCAAACATTTCATATCTGTCCTTTGAATATTCCCTCTTCAGGGCCATTACTTTCCTTATGACAATGCTCCTTCTTATGTCCATGTCCATGTTAATGAGCCATTTCACACATTTGTGGGTGCCAGTCAAAACAATATCAACATTGTTGTCCTTCTTACAAGTAGTGTGGAATAATTTCAACTCTCCTCCCTTCCCTTTCCATTTATTTACCAATTGGTCTAAAATATCCTTACCTATATTGTACTCATTCATTATGCTAACAATTTTCTTTCCTTGTGCATAGATGGCAGTAGGCACCAATACTTTTTCTTAACCCATTCCTCTGCTTCTCTGGAGGCTACAGACTGCTCAACCCACTCTTTCTTTTTTCTTTCTAGCTCTGCTCTATTAGCTATCAGTCTAGCTTTTTCTTACTCAACCTCCTCTAATGTGGTAAAAGTTGATGGTGCAGGGGAAGGCGGATAAGTAATAATAGGAATTGATGAGGAAGGTTGATAGGGATCCTATGAAATCCTCCTTTGAGGCACAACTTGAGCTATGCATTTTCCCTCTAGGAATAAAATCATATCATTCTTCTTGATAGATTTAATCCTTTCATCATTATAGGCCTTCAGGACCACTTCATATTTTTGTGTCAGGATCTTAAAAGCATCTTCCTGCATCTTAGCTACCTTCAAACTTAATTTAGCAATTTGAAAAGTAATTTTATCTACTTCTACCCCTGAAGTATCTAAAACTCTTTTTATTATGAGGCTACCTGCACTCTTAGCCTGATCATCTTCATTTTTTCTCCTTGTATCTTTCCTCTTCAAGAACCTTATTGCCAGTGTTGCATTATCCTCATTGAACTGGGCACCAATTGATGTCCCACTAATATGCAATGGTTTGGCTTCCTTCCTCATAGCATCAAACACAATGGCATCAGCCAAATCCCACTGGGGTAAGATAAGGACTCCCTTTTTCTTCACTAACTTCCTACCCTCTTCAGGGGTTATCTTGTTAAACTTGGTCATCAATTCTTGTTTGGCTTCCTTTTCAATGTCTTCTTTGCTCTAGTTAGGCTGAGCTTCTCGCAACTTGTGACACTTATCCTTGAATTCATCAATATAGGTTCTCCATAGGAATTTAATGAAGGCTCTAGCCTTAATAGAACTATCTTCAGACAAAAATTCTTCACTAGCCTATTTGGTTACAGGGTCCAGCTCCTTTCCTGCAAACTCTTCTACTGTAAGATCCAGAGTTGCATGCCTGGGTGCCTCTGGCACTCCCTCTTGTAGCTCCTAGGATGTGATAAAAATCTGCCCTATATTTCCCATTTGAAACAATTGCTCTGCAATAGCTTGGTCATCCATCTACACAGGGGCCTGAGAAGGGGAGTATAGATCAGTCAATTGTTCTTTTCCTTCTAGTTTTTGCCTCTTTGGAGATGGCATTGTTTGAGCACTAGTAACTGCTGAAACTCTTCCCCTTTTGATAAAAATTCTTATCAATCTTTGGCATAATTGTATTGTACCCTCTCTATTTGTAGACCACATAATTCCCAAGTGGGACTACCCTTCCCTGTGTAATTTTTCTTAGAATAGCCTTAGCTTTTTCTAGCTCATTCTCCATTACTTTGTTGTTCTCCTAGTTAAGAGTCTACATTATATCTTCAAAAATTGTCATCAGGGACTCAATCTTCTTAGCCCAGGGAGAAAATACCTTCAAACGATCATAAGATCTATCAAAATTATGAATAAAATCCAAATATTTCTTATACACTAACCATTTTTCTTTCCTAACTTCTTGGTCATTCAGATCAAAAACATTCCTTATGATGTCCTCTAGAAAATTGAATTGGTGATCTAGTGCTAGGCACTTGGTCCTCTTCCTGAACATATCAATAATGAAACCTTCATTATCTGCACACCTTGACACAAATGTTACTAAATGGTATGGCTCAAAATATTTGTCAAATTGTGTCCATCCCCCCTTTGTAATGATGAAGTGATGGGCTCTAGTGAGGGTAGGGAAAATACTTCCCTTCATTTTTCTTGTTAAGGCTTCTTCTTGTAATCCACCCATTTGCCTCAAAATTTCTGCTATACCAATCTTCAGTGCCACTCTGTAAGGTAGAACATTTGGGGTTCCTCTAAAACCATAAACTCTGATAACTGTGGAGACAGGGTACAAAATGAGATCTCCCCAATTGTGAACGATTTTTAATTTTGGGGCATACTCTAAAGGCCTTAATAATCTCATCATGTTTGTATGGATTTTAGGGTTTTGTTTACATAATAGTGATTTAAGCCTAGCAATAAAATATCTATCAAAAATTTATATAGCTAGCTTCTTTTCTGTCCCAAGACAAATTAGCACTCCACAGTTGAACAGGCAAATCCTCATCATCCTGAAATTTAGTGAGGTCTATTTCTTCTTCAAAGACATCATCACTATTGAAAAAAATCATATGCATCATTTGAGAGTACCACCCCATTGGCTTGAGTATATTTTTATCCTTGAGTCCTATTAGACCCTCATGCATTAACCCAGCAATGTAGGAAGCATAATCAAAAGCTATTGATAGGTGGGGATGCAAAATATGAACAACCATAAGCATAAGGTGAACAAGCATTGTCATTTCTTCATCCTCTCTTAACACAAGGCATAGGACACTATACATTTTCCTAGCCTTTCTATTGAAATAGTCCAGTTTTAATGGCTCTGGTGTATTTGGGCCCACAACAATCAAATCCCCTATTTTATTGAAATATCCTTTCAAAGCCTCATTCCTGTAGTACTCCTTCTGAGTCTGGTATACTTGTTTAAGATAGTTGAATTCAATGTCATCCATTTGAATTTAGAGGTCACTTAATTTGAATATCTTTCTAATTTCATCGGCTGTGACAGTCAACAGGACATTTCCCTTTGTATCTCTTAAAACCCTAGATACTATGTCATATGTATTGGCTATCAAAGTAAATAGGTCTATATCCATAAATACCCTAGGGACTATCAATTTACCCACATCTAGATCCCATATTTTGCAATCTGAGGAAAGAGCATTCCTCTGGCTATAAGGAGTCTTAAATAAATTCAAACCATTTATGCTAGTCCTGGCATCTTTGGCCCATCTACCCGTATCGTACAAATCCTTCGTGACACTAAAACAGGGATGTGTTGGAACTACTCTTTTAATTTGGGTAGCATCACATGTGGACCCACTCAACTATTGTAGATGGTTGTCTCTCACATTTCTATCTTTATATTCTACCTTGCCATAGAATTCAATCCTAGGGGCCATTTTCTAAATTTAGGGGTTTTTACAAGAATGATATTCAGATTTATACAAGAATTCTGAGACCTTTTCAAATTTCAAATTTCACTGAAAGCATGAACTTTTGTTGTATCACAAGAGAGTTGCTCGTTCTGCAATTTGTCACAAAGAGCTCAATGTCACTGCAATTCTGATCTTCACTTGAATGATTTTGATGAATTATGGCAGCTTCAAGTTTAAGCAATGAATTATATGGCCTCAATCAAATCATTCTTTCACATTTAATTGAACTGAAGTGGCCACATGTTCTGCAATCAATTTTCCTGGTTAAAAACTCGTGGCTTAATGGCTCACTGACGATCATTTTAAGAATTTTGAATCTGGACTGTAGATCTTGAATAACATCTCCTTCATCTGATGGCTCTCATCTCTTCCCGAAAACAACTATCCATCTGGGACACATGTCAGCACGTCTTGATCTCTTAAATGCTAGATCTTGTTCACTTTTCCTTTAAGCGATCAAGTCAACCATTAGATTCATCTTAACTTGGATACAAGTTATTTCACCTTGAGTTTACTGATTGCGGGTGCAACATCATCATCTTGGACACACATCAACATAACTTAATGGCTTAATTGCTAGATCTTGTTCACTTTTCCTTTAATCCATTAAGTGAGCCGTCTGATCTTTCAATAACTGCACCTTTTTTAACATCATTTCTGCACTGTACAAGACCCACTTCCTCTGCCACGCGTCACCACAACTTAATCTCTTATCCATTAGATGTCAATCACTTTGCCTTTAAGAGATTAAGCCGACCATTGGATCTTTCTGTATATGCTCTGCCTTTAATTCTTCCTTTACGACCTCAGCCAAACCCACTAAGACATATGGCGTCATAGCTTAATCGCTTAAGTGATAGATTTTATGCACTTTGTCTTTAAATGATTAAGTCAGCCATTAGATCTTCAACAAGATTTCCACCTTTTAATCTGTGGTCAGCTTCACCTTTAGTGGAATACACGTCACCATCTGGACATGCGTCATCACCGCTTAATTTCTTAGATGCTAGATCTTGTGCATCTTTAGGATAAGCCATTAATTCATCTGTTAGATCAAAATAAAACTGTTAGCACTTTAATCAACATTTATTCAAAATACCCTGGTCCACCAACTGCCACATGTCAACACCACTTAATGGCTTAATTGATAGATCTTGTGCATCTTATCCATAAGCGATTAAGTCATCCATTAGATCCATTAGATAGGGCCCACATCACTCCAAAGACACGTGTCACTCAGACTTAATCACTTAAAGGATAGATCTCGATCATGTTGGGATCAAGCGATTAAGTCTACCACCTTCTGAAAACAAATCTACCCACTGTTTAACTGAAACCCTTTATGACCATCAGACCCACCAAAGACACGTATCACCACAGCTTAATGGCTTAAAAAGTAGATGTCGAGCACTTTGGGAATAAGCCATTAAGTGGGATGTTAGATCAAAATACATTTCCTAGATAGATAATGGATTTAATAAAACATTTGTGGACTTTGAACTTAGGGAATAATACAGGACCACGTCGTTAGGATACCGACAACTTAATGAATGTGAACATTTTTAAAAAGGAACCCATGCGATACATGACTTTAAGTCACAAAAAGTAACATGAAATTAGAAAAAAAATTGATGCTTAGGGTTTTAGGACCAAATTTTATACTTTGAGACATGAAACAAGGGTTTTTCAAGTATCCTTCACAAGACATTTTTACAAAAATAGACCAGGGACTTAGTGTTTGAAATTTTTTTTTAATAGACCTAACAGTACCCAAAAACTCAAGAACAACCATTATATTAGTGAAAACTGACCTATGAAGTGGGTCCCACTAGGCGTACCATAAATGTGAGCAGTGAAATAAGTGTGTTAAAATCGAATACAATAATTAAATAAAGAACTCAACACCTAATAAATCAAAACCACACTCATGCTTGGACTAAAAAGGAAAACTTAAAAACTATAAAAGACTAAGGAGTGCAAACCTCCCTAAAACATAATCCAAGCTCCCTTTTGATGTTTAGATTTGTCCATTGATGTGGATGTTTTCTCAACACATTTTCTTCAAGCTTCAAGGTTGGATGTATTTGGCTCTTCAAAACTGCATTATAACTCTACTTAAAAGATGGGATAATTTGTGAAGGAATGAGGTTCATTATATAGGAAAATTGAAAGAAAATGGAGGGTTCAGATGCAAACCTGAAGAGTGGCTAAGATGCATTTGGGAGAGAGCACAAGGATTGTGCTTCTCCAAATGCCTCTCATTGTGACAAGTGTCACAAGGAGAGAGGGTGTGAGAGGATGAGGAATATGACCATTTAGGGAAATGTGCAAGGGGGTGAGGGAAGACTTTAGGGATGGAGTGTGTAAGAAGACTATCAGAAGCCTTAAAGGGATGTGTAAGAGCATTAAAAGTCATTTAAGATAACATTAATGAGGCATGGGTGGGAATTTATGAGAGGGATTGAGAAGTTTGACTTTGGAAAATGGGTTAGTTCCTACTCGTGGGATTAGGAATGTGACAAGCTTAGGGAGTGATTAAGATTAGGGTTAGGGATTAAGTGGGGTAATTAGGGAGATGGTGATGGGAGGAGAGAGAATGATTGGAGGGGTTAATTAGCTGATTAGGATCAATTAGCTAATGAGGAAGGGTTAGCATGTGTGAAGGGGTTGGTTTGAGTTAGAACTCAGGGTTAGGTGGTTGGGATTAGTTAGGTTAGGGGTTAAATTGAATAGAGTTAAATATTCATCAATTCACAAGTAGAGGGAAAATAGATAAAATGAATTAAGTTAAATGAATATCTATTATTCATTCAACTTAATAGAAGAATACATATATCAATTAGGTAATGGGTAATTACTTAATCAATGATGTTCTAGGAGGGCACTAAATATGATTAACATGTTTTAATTAGATTTAGGTGTCTACAATCAGTATGAGAAGAAGTTCTTTGAGATGAGGCAGTATTCCATCTATAGCCATGATGAGCCCTTGTTAGTAGAACACTTTGTCTGGAGCCTTAACAACCGCATTATTGGGGATGTCCAGTTTCTCCACCCTAGGACACTTGCAATTTCCATTGAGAAGGTGAGATTGGAGGAGAGAAATATTTCTATTGGTTATAGTTGTAGGATGCGTGCATATATTCATAGTGCATAGCCTTCAAAATAAGCTACAATAGGGCACACAGGTACATCCTGCAGAATCATCTTGGGTGCATTCAACACCTCTAAGGGTAGGTCACCAACAACACCATAGGTAGCTACATTCACAGGGTCGGCATAGTGGTCATGGTTCAGGTACTCAGCTAGAGAGCATAGTTGGTACCATAGTATGAAGACTCCACATAGTCAGTTGTCTCAGATCATTCAGCCGAGTGTCAGTAGAGGGATTTATCAGTAGTCCATTGCTCCTTTAGCAAAGAGAGGTTATATTCTAGGATCATTTTTCAATTTTGCATAGTTTGGGAATAGGGAAGCGATGTGTCCTCAGAGGTCATCAGCAAGACCTATTTATAGGGTAGCTATGTCTGAACCTACAATTGAGGATATAGGTAGATTCCATAGAGTATTTGTAGTGGTTGACAACTGTTAAGCTAATAACCAAGTCACCATTAGTGATACTACACGTATTTTGCATGGTATAACTACCTCTATGTTATTTGATTTAGGTTCTTCAGATTCTTTTGTTCGCCCCTCCCTTATTCAGAGATGTGGTCTAGTGGAAGCATGGCAAGTTGATAGTTATTAGGTTGAGTTAGCCACAGGTTCTAGAGTGACCATGGACTCCCTTGTCCATAGACTCCCTTGTCCTTTATTATACTTAAGTTGCATTTTATGTATATACTTTCAGGATGTTTGAGAGTGGTTTCAGCTTCATAGGAGTTAAGATAATTTTTCTAGATTTTGAGGGTTTTTAGAGAATTTCAAACAGCCAAATTGTAAGAATCAACATATTGTCTTCAACATGATTCCAATGGACTATTGATTGTAACCTTGATCCCTTGACTTGTGCACGATTGTTTGTGGATTGTTTATGGTTGTCTTCTTTTTATGCTATGGTTAGTTGGTAATTAACATGTATATTTAACCATGTTAGGAATATTTATTTTGGGCTTAAAAAGAATATCAATTTAATAGATTAAGGATGGATATTTCTCTCCCTTCCTGGTATCCTTGAATATTGGCCGACTAAGCATCTTTTGAATTATGGACGTTGTCTAGATCCTTCTGGGGAAACCATGAGAAAGTGTGTTATCTATTCTGAGTATGTGTTTGTGATGTTATCTTATGTTATGGATTATTATTTATGAGATGGTTTTCTTGATGCACTTTTTTGCATTATATAAATTTCATATTATGTTATGTTTACAAATTCCAAATTATTTAGTGCATGCTTGACCCTTTGTTTCCAAGGCTTCTTAGGTAAGGCATTACAAAGACTATTCATCTACAAAAATTAGATTCATAGGGAGCTTGAGTGGAAGATGTAGAATGCCAAGTCCTTTGCAGAGGATCAGCAAGCTTGTGTAGCAATGTGACTACAAAATATCATTATTGGACAAACATTGGAGCCAATTTCCTGGTATTGTGATAATCAAAGCCATGAGAATGTTTCCCCTATTGAGAGGTAGTCTCATCTCAGAGGGAGTCTCAACATTTAGATGATATTTTATGGTTTTTAATGATTTCTCTTAGATGGATAAGTTTGAGGTGCAATCCCTTGTTAATGAGTTCTTCTCTAAGAAGGAGAAGTTTGAGGTGCAATCCCTTATTAATGATTTATTCCCTGAGAGGGAATAGTTTGAGATGAAATCCCTTGTTAATGATTTCTTCTCTAAGAGGGGTAAGTTAGAGGTACAATACCTTTTTAATGATTTCTTCTCTATGAGGGATAACTTTGAGATACAATCCCTTGTTAATGTGTTTTTCTTTGCGAAATAAGTTTGAGTTGAAAGCCCTTATTCCACCCTCTAGGAGTAGCTATGGTGGATCCACCCTCTAGGAGTAGCTATGGTGGATGTCATGTGAGACACTCCATGACTTATCTCTTGTTTTATTCACCCTCTGGGAGTATCCATAGTGAAAATCATGTTGAGATGACGATATCACATTGAGAGAATCCATGATAAAGTTTTTTTGGTTTTTCTCACAATGGGTGTAGCCATTGTGAGGGTCATGTTGAGAGAGTCCATGACATGAGAATATGGAAATATATCTCTCTAGCTAAGAGGGAGTGTTTATTTTATATAGCATTAGGAGTTACCTTTCTCTGTAAGGAAAATCACTTGTCCAAGAAATGTGAAGGTTCATTTGGAAATTTAAAAGACATGCATGGAGATGTGAAGAGACATCCATTTGAAATGAAGAGACTTATGCTTGGAATGTAAAGAGTCTTTAGTTTCAAAGATGAAGATTTAGTTCTTCTATATATTTCTTTGTCTTGTGCATTGGTTGGGTGTTAGACACGCACTATATTTTTGGTTCTTTGTGTAGTAGATGGATTGTTGGTTCAGTTTGAAGCATTGTACACATATCTCTATTATTTTATCAATAAAGCATCATTTCTTTTGTGGCTAGGTTTTTTCCCTCAAGTTGGATAGTTTTCCCAAGATAAATATTAGTATCTTTTTGTGTCATCTATTCTTGCATGTTTTTTGTTAAGAATATTTTGTCTCTCTATTATTCTGGTTCAAAACTTTAACAATCTGGATAGAGATTTCTTTCCCTTTTCTCACCCACCCAGTCCAGTTTTGAAACTGCCTGGTTGCCAATGTGATTTTTATGAATTTTAATAAATTTGAATTGTTTGGGTGCAATAACAATTTCAAAAAATTCCCTTCAATATATAGTTTTTTAAATATCTCTTATTTGTATTATCATTAATAGCATTGTTTTTTATAATTAAAAGAACCCTAGTAAAGGGCTAACCCTTATAAATAAAATTTCCAAAGGCAAAAGACCAACAACACATATATAGCACAAGAGGTGTTGACTAGAGAGATCAAACACATAGCACAAAGGCTAGAATCCCTTCAAAGGAAAGGCCAAACTCACACCGCAATAGAAGATGAGTGAGATTTTTAAGAACAATTCTTCCTACACCATCGGACAACTATCTAGGTGATGCTATCCTTAGGCTCCCCAATGAAGGAAACTCCTCCATGGTAGTTGTCAACACTGCAGTCGGAGTGTTGAAGAAGATGAACAAATTCAGCAGTATCAAAAGAAAAAGAATTAAGAAAATAATGGGTTGTGGGGTTGGGTGGGGTTGTAACTGAAGAAGCAGAGGTAGTATCCAGATTTTTAGCAAGGGAAATTCTTGGGAGGGAAGAAGAAGCCTAAATCTAATCTGCAACAACTGTAGCAACCAGATTAGTAGTAGGGATTTCATCTTCATCAGCAACTAGATTAACAAAACTATTGTCTCTCATTCCAACCAATAGATATTATGATGCATATATGAGAATGGATATGGATATGTCATCATGGTTTTACCATGTCATTTTTTCGGTTGGATAGAGTATGCTATAAAATATAGTAAGAGGAATCATAATATGTTAATGTTGGGTGTGTTGAGGATTCCAATTTTATAGGAACTATTTGAACCTCAAATGGCTCCCAATTATTTTTCGTCCCCTTAAACGGATAATAAAATGCAAGTGAGGCTCAAGGGACACAATCAACAAAGGAAAAATATAATACAAGGGAGAAAAGCATCAAAAGAAGAAAATGTCAGAGATTTCCACAATTCTTCGGACAAATTTGGAGTATTCAAGATGTGATGCTACTAAAATGATATGTTAAAATTTTTGGCCTTTGTGTCTGGTCTCTTTGTAAATAGCTCTAATATAGATGCATTCTAGAAAAGAGCTCAATTGAAATACAAAATAATATAGATGTCTATCAAGAAGGTACAATTGTGTTATTATGCTCAGAAAGGGGTCAAACTCGAAATGATAGTCTATAGGACAAATGTGTTTTGGATAGACAATTGTGTGACATGATAACCTAGATGCATGACAAAATAGTTCGATTGTGGCTTTTTATAGCTCAAATACATTACATAATGATGCAATTGTAGTATTTTGAGATGGAGATGCAGCACATAAAAGGATAGTTATGGTGTTTTGTGTAATCCTAGATTTTTCAAATTCAAATGCATAATAGGGTTGTTTAATTGTAATGTTCTAGCCAAAATTTGAAATTTTGTGTAGGAAAGATTTTTTATTTTTTTTATTGGGCAAAAAGAAACTCAAAAAATATACAAGACACAATGGTTGGCTATCTTTTTCAGGGTAATAGGGCCAATGATGTCACTAGTATTTCACAATTGAAGCCACTCATAATACAAGCATAGCCTAATTATTCAAATAGCTATATTTTTTAGTGTGCAGGCCCAAGTGATAAAATACCATAAGATTGTGCATACACACTCAATTCTCAAGATCTTATGGCTAGAGATGAAGTGGAAAAAGGGTACCTTTCCTCTTACCCCCAAAGGTTTGAGAAAATTTGAATCGATATATTTCCACCTTACTTAGGATTGTACATGTCAATTAAATTTAGGCATAACCATGTACCTTACACCACACCATTGAAATGATTAATGGCATTTAGGATTCTAAATTCAATACTTCTTAGTGGGGGACTGTTGTAAATAAAGAGTCCATTTATAATAGCATTATATTGGGTGAGTGAGGATCTTGTGGCTAGGCTTTGAACAATTATAACCACTCCTTTAGGTACAAATTTCATTCTAACCCCTTTGTATACCCTGCTAATAAATTTGGTTGAAAAAAAATAAATCAAACAAGATTATAATCTCAACAATTAATTATGTAAGACAAATGCAAGAAACAAGAAATATAACAAAAACAACAATACCCTCATATATTTGTAAGACTAGAAAATTGCATTAGAGAGTATAAATGAGGCAACCACAACCTCAAAAAAATATGCTAACCTAATCTAATCCTATCGTGAAATCCATTTGAAAAGAAGATAAAAACATAAACACAAAACAACATAAAAAAAAACCCTTCCAATGTAGCTTCCATGTTCTCCTTTCTTCTCCATTGAATTGGATTGACGTTTCTCTTGAATTGACAAAATTCACTTAAATTTAAAGAAAAAATGGCTATAGTGAGAATACTAGGAGTGTGGTTAGAAAATTAGAGAAAAATGAGCTCAATTTATAGAGTTTGAGAGCCAAAATGCTGAAATGGAAAGAGATATGCAAATTAGAAGAATGTGAAAATTATGACATGATTGAATGCACAATTGGAATCATAATCAAGTACACAAGTTGAGGGCATTTGGAAGAAGAAATTTGAGGCAAACTAGTAGGCAGTTAGGAAGCACAATACAGGGGAAAATGGATAGGGAAAGGTGGAAGAAATGAAGAAGCTAATTAGTAGGAGATGAAGCATAATTAGGGGGAAGGGTGTAAGAGTTGAATTTTGAATTTTGAAAACTTATTATTCCCTCCAAATTAGAAATTTAGGAATTTAAGAAATCCCATAATTTAAAAAGGTGACCAATTAATTAATTCAAAATTAATTAATTGTGGGAGACATAGGAAAGGGAGAATTAGTTTGATTAAATGATTAGGACATAGGGATAACCTATGGGTTATTTATCCCAAGAGGACAAATTAGTGGATCATTGAATAAATTGATGATGACATGAAATTGAATCAAAAATGATGATCTTGATGAACTTTAGGAATAATTATGATAGTTTTGAAATGGTTTAGGAAATGGTGAGGCATCGATGAACTTTGACAATGCCTTAGATTGATTGAAGTGGCATCGATAACTTTGTCAATTCCTTGATTCATTTTGAAAAGGAATTGATAAGGTTTTGAAATGATTTTGATAATTATTTCAAAATGAACAATTCAGCCAAAGCGACACAAGTTATGAGAGAAATATTAGTAATAAATTGAGTGAGAAATGACACAAGATAGAAGACATGTTAAAAAGGGGACACATAGGTGTGAACTATTTTTGGGTGTCTATAGTATTCACTTTGGTTACCTCCATTGCTCTTTTTAGCTTTCTTTACTTCTAGTAATGTTGCTCTCATATTTGCATGTAGCACTATTTTTGCAACAAGATTACACAAAAGCTCAAAAATAGTGATTACGAATGATTAATAAATGAGGCCTTATTTTATTAATTCTTTCACATCGATCTACAACAGAGACTAGGCGAGATAAATCTAAAGATAAATGGATGAGATTGAATGAAAATAATTGATGAAGTTATAGAGTTAACTATTTGCATGATGAAGAGAACTAAGTACATGATTGTAGAAGATTGATTTAATTATGTTGGCTAAATATTTTGTAAGTAGTCATAGATGCACTACTTCAAAAATGAACTATTTAGGCATAGTATGTGAGAATAAATCTTTGCTCTCAAATTAGGGGAGGCACCCTTCTTATTGTTGTTAACTCAACTAGAACCTAACCAGAAAAATAAATACTAGTCGAAGCAATAATACCAATAAACTTAGAATTAACCAAAATATTAATTGCTAAGTGTACTAGTTGACAATATACTATAATATATATATATAATCTCACAGACTTATACACTATCTCAAAATAATCTTAAACTACAAAGTTGCAATAGGATAAGCACATGAACTTATTTTCTACTTCTAATATAACTATGAATCCCAAATCAAAGACTATGAATTCACTATAAGCAACTCAAATTGACAGTTATAGCGCAACGTCTATACATAATCATATTCAAGATTCTCCTTATAGCCACACAAATAATTCCACAAGCTTTCTCAACTCAAAGATTGAAAATACCTAATTTTTTAGTCACTCCAAAGTTAACTTGCACAAATGAAAGCAAAGTTTAAACTTGCACAATTTCACCAGAGTTTTCTTGCAATGCATAAAAATAAAACTTGCAATGAGCACCCTCCATTATTTATAGGTGAGGAGCTAGCAGAAAAAAGAGGGAGAAACCCAACTAAGCAAGACTTACTCAACAACTAACTACCTACAATTGGTTTATTCAACATTACAATCCTATGTAATGTGATTACATGTTTAATGAAATATGTAATTGCAAATTTTTCCTTTGCATGTTCAACTACATATGCAATTACAATCTTATGCTTTAAATGCAATCTATCAAGACTAAATTACAAAATGCATTATGAAAAATAAACTAAGTGTCTAAAAAGACACGACCCCTATTACATCAACCTCTATCAAAGCGGTTTTTCTGTCACCAGATTTTGTAAGTGTGTGGGAACGTCTATAGAAAATAACACTTTAACCTCTGCATTTGGTGGCATCACTAATTTTATTATTTACCCATGGCTGGAAAGAAACTCATGATCCCTCTTATTGGTCTGCTATGACCTGCTTGGAATCAGTCTTGAAAGCATTCTAAAATTGATGAAACTTGAATTTCATCTTTCCTTTGTGCCTGATGATTGATTCTTCTAACTTTTGATGAACACCTATATCATTTGTTTTTGACAGTTGATAGATCGTGTTTGCAATTTATTCTTCAAACAAGGCTGAAGTAAGAAGGTTTCTTTTTTGTGAGCCATGGATGCAATTTGGAGGTTTTAGAATGCTCTGTAGATGAAGGTGCAGGTGTAGTTTAAACATGTAACAACTTATGCAATTGGAGAGAAATTTTCCTACCACATGAGAAAATTAAAAGACTTCTTAAGTGGAATAGGATGTTTTGGATGCAACTACACTTTAAGTTGCAAGGGTAGTAAACATGTAGTTCATTGTGCAGTCGGGTCAAAAAGTTTTGACTAAATTGTGAATTGCTTTCTTCAAAAGGGAATTGTAGGAGGTTTTTGATCCGATTACGCATTCAACTACATGCAACAAATTATGTATTTGGGGTAAAAATTTCCTATTTTGGAAAGGATAGTAGTGGAAGTTTTGGATACAATTGTGTGTTTCATTACATGTAACTAAACATCTAGTTGGTATGAAAACCTCCGATCTAGATATGAATAAGGAACTTTTTGGGAAAGTTACATTTTTTATTACATGTAGCAGTACATGTAATGGGTACAAAAACTTCCAATTTTTTAAATAAGGAAGGACTTGAAACAAAATCAAATCAGATATTTTGGGCAAGATTGCATCTTCCACTACACGCAGAATAGCATGTAGTTACATATGCAAAGGTCTTTAAAACTTCTGAGGTTTGCAAAAGAGAAATCTTATAGATGGAATTTTTGTGGGTATTACACATTGAAGGACTATATTTTTGCAATCGTCATTTTAGAAACAACTATGCATGAAAACACATACTTTAATTATGTATGAGTGGAAAATGTTGATTGACACAAGCCAATTAGTTGCTGCTATAAGGTATATGTCTGCAAGTTTTGTCACATAGAAATTCTTATTTTTCAAGGAAGTACAAGGCAAGTTAATGATTTCAAAAATATTGGAAAATTCATGGTTGCATATGCCAACTACATGTACGATTAGGAAGCCTATGAGTACTAAATTTTTCAAATGAAGATACAATCTTTGAAGGTATTTGAAGAACAACTTCTATACAACATTGCATGGTATATTTACAAATTACTTGAGAAGAAATTTGTTTATAGTTTTCAATCTATTTGGAAAAATAGTGTATGCTACAAGCATATGATCACCATAACATTATTTTGGAAAAGAGTTGATTTTTAATGATGGAGTCTTTATAAAATTCAGCTTAGTCCAAGAATTGAATTCCATTGTCAAACAAATCAAATCTCTATGAGAGGACATAAGAAATAATTTGGAAGAATACAGTTCTCACTCTGTACTTAGTATTTCAATGCGTAACAATTTATGGAAATAATGGCATATTTCTGCAAGTTTTTGGATAATATATGTAGGTCATTTTATAGTAAAAATCATAGGGGAAAAACATTGGAGAACATTTAAACATAAATATCTATTTAAATACTCAAAACCCTTATAAAAAATTTTAAGGAAAGATTGTAAATGAATAATAAATGATAAAAATGTCCATGAGAAACATTTATACAACCAATGTTTTTCAAAAAACAACCATGGAGACACCAAACATAGAAAAAAAATCCATTCTTATGGATGAAACATACCTGAGATAGATACAAAAACCCTTGTATAATAAAAAAACATGAAGACCAACGCTCCAAAAAAAAACTCAGAGACTTAAAATGTGAAGACTAGCACACCAAAAAGAAACTTAGAGACTCCAAACTATAATGAGTTTCAAAATGAAAGTATCCCAGTAATAAAAAAGAAGCTCAACGCTCATCAAACTGGAGCTACTCATTTGAATTCAGCAGAAAAAACTCAGAGTCTCCAAATGGGACTCCCATTTTTTGCAATCTTTGAAAGAAAAGATTTGACTTGTCAATGAAATTAAGTCCTATTGCCTTTTAGTTTGACCATTCTATATCCCATTCTATAATTAATAAAATAAATATAGGGTACAGCTTAAAGGAAATGAATATAGATCTATAACTAGCTGGCCTGGAACATATTTGATTGGAACACTTGCACCTGGTTAGAACACATGCTTTGGAAAACCTGTATACCTTAGCATAACCACATAAAGTAGAAGGGCTAATAATATAAAGTAGAGATATAAAAGTTAATCTGCACAAAGCTTGTAATTTTTTTTAAATATTGAATTATATTTATCTTCAAAACATGAAAGGAGCATTCACAGGAGGAAATTTTCAAGACAGAATGAAATCAATTTTAAAAGGCATGATTGGAAGATTTTCAAATTTTGAAGAGGCAAGTAGAATCAAGGTTGTAAAAAGGGATGATTGCAGATCAAAGGCAGTTTAAGGAATGAACAAATATTAGATTTTGGAGGAGAAGATATTTGCAAAAAAAATTTGGATGAAGACAGGTGTCAATTAGGGTGAAATTTGTTTTCTCCTCTCTATATCTTTTCTCTTCTCCATTGTAACAAGGATGGTGAATTCACAACTGCTAAGCAGTTTTCTGATTTGAGTCTATTTTCAAATCTTTTTATCATTTTGGATATATTGAAATAGAGGGATTTATCAAAAATACAATAGGGGTTCCTTTTTTATATGTATGATGTCTTCATGTGTTTGTAATTGAGTTCTTTTGTATTAAATATGTAAGGCATTTTAAATACACTGGTTACAAGGTAACTGTGGGATTGTTCTTAAGTTTCTTTCAAAGGAAGAGTAATTATTAAGTGTGGTTTTAGAGGGTTCAAGACATTCATAATAATTTGATGTCTAGGTATGGGAATGAGAGAATGATTTGTAAGGCACTTCATTTGGGTTTTGGGTGTGTTTTCATTAAAATGTTTTTGTGAATATATATTTACTTGACTCTTTGCCATGGATTAGGCACTAGTCTCTATTGGCTAAGCAATCATCATCATCAATCCATTAAATTGTTAAATAATCTTTTATTTTCTATCAAAGAGCATAGATGTTTAGGATCTGTATTAAAGAATATAGACATTATTGTTGATTCATTAAAGAATTGAATCATTAGGTCAGCCTACCTGAGTTTGAAAATCGAAGAGAAGAAGGATGAGAATCCTTAATCCACTATAAGATTCACTACAAAGCAGTGAGTCTCAAGAGGTAAACCCACTTGAGTTTGTGGAGATCGAAGAAGAAGGAGGATCTAATCCTCATCAATTAGACATTTCTTTGTTTGAATAAAGTCTTGGGAATCATACAGTCAAGCATTGATGCTTAATAAAGGTTCTGCAAGAAAAATCTCTAACAAAATGGAGACTCTGCTCGGGATGGAAATATAAAAAGTCTTGTGAAACTTTGCAAGGAATCTATGAAGATCTATTGTTCTATTGTCATATCATTTGCCCATCCGAGTCACTAACAAAATGGAAAATCTACTGGGGAGAATTTGATTTTAACAATAGTGTTTTAAAGTTCATAAGAATTAATTTTTTGTTGTTCCATTTCTTGACCAGTTTGTGAAATTTTCCCATACTTGTTGTGGGTGGTGACTCTGTTAAACCCTATGAATCCTGGTTGTTTTGTGCTAGTGTAAAATTGTGTGACCATCAATTGTTATGTGAATTTTAAGATCAGCAAGTTTAAGATGATTGTTTCCTTGCTTGGTTGAATCAACACCAGAATTTGATTGTAAGAAAGAGAGTCAAGAAATAGAATCTGAAATTTGTATCAAATCTATGTGTAAGAATAGCCTGGAAGTGGTTTAATTGCAATGAGTATAAAGAAGATTGTGCAACTTTTCTGGTTGGACAAGCCCAGAATTAAAATTAATTTCCAAATGGATTTTGTTGTTTGAAGTTTTTCCTCTGCAAGGAGGTAGAGACTCTACAAGAGAAGAACCCAATAGAGCTATAAAAGAGGCTCTAGATCTGCCATGTTCTAGTAAAAAAGAAGTAAGAGAAGTAGCTATGATCCTTGTCCAGGTAATCCTCTATTTTTATGAGAAAGAAAAGTCATTTATAAGGTGAATGAGTCAATAAAGAAAGGTGATTAGATTGGAAGTTTGTCATACTTCATGGTTGAAATTTCAATTGTAAAAATTAGAACTATGGTGTTGTTGTGTGAAGTTAATGATTGCATAAAACCGGATAGAATTTTTTATGAAAGAATAAGATGTGTTGTTAAGTGAATGGTCCAGTGGAGAGTTTGACTTTAATGGATCAGGATAAATTTTCTATATCTAAAATTTATCAGGCAGATTTTGAGAAATTTAATAGAGATATTGCATTAAGAGAGAAAAGAATCCAAGAGAAATCCCTATTTATTTTAAGAGTAAGGGTAGGAGAAAGGAAGAAAGAGTCAGCATATTTGTTTTATAAAAGGTTTCGTAATGCAGTTGATGAGCTTATAGCAGACATTGAGTTTCCACAATTAGCATGGATTGATTTGTTTTAAGAACTTTGTATACCTGAATCAGTGAATTGGTTAGTATCCCTTAAAGAAGAAGGAATTAAACATGCTATAGAATGGATATATTTGAATGAGAGATATGAATGTGAAAATGTTGAGGGTTCTAAATCTGAAAATACTGATAATGTTGAGTATATTTATGCTAGTGATGTTGATTATAATGTTGATAATGAAGTCAATGAATTGCAAGATGATGAAGATGAATTTATAGTTGGAAATGTTTCCATTAAGCCTGTAGATTTTTATTTTTCTCAGCACAATAGTGCAGATTTCTTGTTTCATTTAACAGAATTTTTGTGTGAACAGCTAGAGGATGATTACGATGCAGATGTAAGTTGTTTTGGTGATTATTTTGCACAAGATGATATGATCCAAGAGATCTCAATTTTTTTTCCAATGGGAAAGATATTTCCAACATCAAGGAAGAGACCAAAGAAGGTGAACATGAAGTCCAATGCCCATTAAGTAGTGAGAGAATTTCAGAACTCTTAGCTATTGATTTTCAGAGGTATGCCTCTAAATATGACTCTAGAATTTCATGCCCAATGGATATATGTTTTGGTAGTGATGATATTGATGAGGGTGTGAAATATGACACATATAGTGTTGATTCTTTTCCTATACTTGGATTGAATGCTTCGCAAGATGATAATGCACAGGAGTGTGAGGAATTTGATAATGTCATAAATGATGAGTATAAAAATTCATACCCTGGTATGGATTCAGATTTTGATGAGTTTAGTGTCAAGGATTCTTGTATACGTCATGATGTTGAAGAGAGAAATAAATCTGAATGTCATATTTTCAAGTGATTAATGAACCATTGATTGACAATAGATTTTTAGAAGATGCTGACAGAAGTTGTGATGAGCAAGCTGTCTCCGATCTTGTGCAGTCAAAAATTTTTTTAGAGATGTTTACGAAGTGTTGTTGTAAATGAGACTTGTCTTGTAGTTCAAACTAGTGTTCAAGATGTGTTTGATTCCAGCCATGTGAGGGAGTTGGAGTATTTCTCTTTTCAAGAAGTCAATGATAGTGAAGGGTGTAATAATTTGGTGTCACATAATGATCAGCACTTACGCTATATTGGAAATTTCCTAGCACCTAATGACAGTGAGTATGCTGATTATTTTTTATATGATATGCTAACGATATTTGGTAGTATTTTAAATCATGCTGCAGAAAGTAACAATTTTGGTTTATCTTTGATCTATGGCGATGAAAATTAGATGTTTGATAGAGGTAAGGGCTAATGTTAGTTTTGTGGATTTGGGCCATTTGTAAATTTGTATATTTTTGTACAGTTTCTTTGCTTTCAGTTGTGTGGTGTTTATTTTTCAATAAGGATCTTGGTTTTTGGAGAGAAGGGAAAAGAGAAGAGGAAGAAGTCTGATTTCATTTTTGAATGGTCTTCTCTACCATGAGATTCTAAGTCCTCTGCATGCCCACATGGGGCATGAGTACCCAATCAAAGCCATTATTGGAACTCTAAAATTTTGATATATTTTAGAGTGGCTAAGTAAAAATTTCCCCAAGGCACAAGTCACTGCCCCAAAAAGTTTTTGTGGAGAAGGCTTATTTAGAGTGCAAGAAAATTGAGACCCAAAACTTGGATTGATAAAGTGCTTGGAGGATGTGTTTAGAATCTTTCATAGAGAAATTATAGTGGGTTTCAACCCTCATAATTCAGTTGTGATGTGTTTTGGAGATAGTCATTTGGAGGTTAGTATCCAAATCTGCACTTGTCTATGTTTCCAATTGTCACTAAGTGACCCACTTTGATGGTTTTTGTCTTTGGTCGGCTGGATAGGCATGATGTAAGGAGTGTTCCAAGGTGTTTTAGGCATGAAAATGAGTCAAAATACCCATATATAAACCCCTATGATTTTAATTGATAAGTTTCTCATAGCCTTTCCATTTGCAAATTATTTTGTTTCTCAGTCTAAATTGCAAAATTACGGAATTCCCTACTTTGAGGTCCCACAATGTGTACCCGGTTGAATTTCATAAAGAATTGAGTGTTCCCCTGCATTGTAAACATGGAAGTGAGCCTTCCTAAAGAGTTTTATACTTTTGTCAATCCATTTGACCACTTTTCCCAGCCCTTTCCAAATCAGATTTTTGTAGTTTTACTATGTTTGAGTTTAGAAAGTTTTAAAGGGCTAACTTTGAAGATTAATTCCGGTTGACCACTTGATCATCAAATAAATATAGTTGGAGTTTCATATTCCCTATGTGAAATTGAATCTATTCCTATACTTTCAAACTTTAAAGTGTTCTTTTGATAGGTTTGTGAAATCAGAACCAAAGGTGTTTTATGCAGATTCCCAATGTGGGCAGAATTGATTTTACAAAGTAGTCACTTTCAGAAGGTTGTAGCTTCATATCTGAAGGTTGTTTTGGGATTCCAATTGTGGATCTCTACTCCTTGTATGTAAGTCTTCTATCAAAATCAAGAGTGGAGGCTCAGGGATTGTTTTGTCATTGGTTCAAGGTCATTTCCAGAAATAGTTTTCAATGTGTTGCATGTGAAGTGATAGAGTTTCAAGAAATTCCCAAGTTTGATCAATTATATCTTGCACATGGAATTAAATCAAATAAAGTCATTTTTCATGCATGATCATTATAGAATAATAGATCAGTGGGCCAAGTAACAGGACCTCGGGACATGGTTTGATATTTTTGCAGAGGTAAATCCAAAGTCAGTTGATGTGTCTACACATCTCCATTTTTAGAGAGCTTCAGAATAGTCATTTTCAGAGGTGCATAATTTGTGACCAGTTTATTTCTATATCAAGCTAGTGATTGATCCATACTCATAACATTCTAATGAACATATGTGCACATCTTCAAAGCCTCAGGAGTCTATGTGGTATTTTTACCAAACCAATATGAAATGCATTTTTTGTGTTTTGAGGTTGCATCTTCAGAACAAGTCAAACATAGGTGAGTTTGAACATCAATACATTATTGATTTGTGGGTATCTTATGAATCCCTTTGGAACTTGTGTTCACATGTTGGATATGAGTGTAATTTTTAGACTACGTAATTCTAGGAGGTCATTTGATCGTATTGTGAAGCCATTTCTGGAGGCCAATTGATATTTGTGAGATCACTTTTGCAAAGGATACAATATGTTGTGGACTGTAGGTTATGGCCTTGACTAGCCATCCAAATTTTCTATGTACCCATTTTTCCTTTGTAGTAGATTGTAATCTTTGGGTTGTAATACCATACATTGTTGGGGGATCTTGTCTTCATCTAATGAAAGCTATATATGAAGAGGGATTGAAAGAGTCGATTATTGCATCTTTCTTACAAGAAGTGTTAAAGGAATTATACTATCTTCACAATCAGGTACAAATACATTGAAATGTCATGGTAGGAAACATCTTAGTTGATGCAAATGGAGTGGGTGAGATAAATGTGCATGGAGGAGGCCAGTGCATTGAGAAAAAACATTAAAAAACTTTATGCCGATGCAATTGGCAGGTGCAAAGATGAATTCAGAAACCTTGCTAGAGGAGTTGCGCATTGTTGGCCAATGGAGGGCCTGTCTATGGGTGTGAAAAATGATTGAAATCTTTCAAGACAGTGTAATTGGCAAGTAGATATGTTGGAAAGCCTACGCATGGTGGTCAATGCAAGTTGAGCAATGTTCTAAAGGGATGTTGCGCAAGTCTTGGTGTAGACAAAAAAACATTCTAAAACTTCAAACCAAATGCAATGAAAGGGAGGCTTGTGTAGAGGTGAAGTAAAAACTTTAGATACTCCAACCAAATGAAATCAGAGGAGGGTATGCATGTGGGTTTAAGTAAAGGCATTTAAGAAACTTTAAACAAATGCATTGTTAATGGAAGAGAATACTGCGCTATGGAATATGTTTTCAATGCCAAATTGATGCGGTTGGACTTTAAAGAAGAAGTATGCGCATTCAGTGGATAAAGGAGGTGTTTATAAACCTTTTTGTAAGTGCAATTGGCAGAGATAAATGCCAAGGAATCTGCACAACCTGTGGCAGAAGAGAAAACAAAATGGGTGGAGATGTTTTGGAGAGACAAAGGTTGTGCATTGTTCTGAATGTGAAAACCAGCGCAATGAACAAAAACTTTAAAACATTCAAAATAAAATGCAAATGGCAGGTGTATGGTTATCAAAGCCTGCACAAAAGACAAAAGGAGGAAGTTGTGCATGAAATGCAAGAAGGAAGTCTGCACAGAAGCCAAGAGGAGATATTGTGCCAATAACAAGACGAGTCTGCGCAGGTGGAAGATAAAGGACTTTTAACCTTTACAAACGCAACTTGGCAGGTGTTCAATGCTTCTACGAAGGCTGTGCATGAATTTTTGTCATGGAGGTTTTAAAAACATTTTGTCCCACATGGATGGGGGAGTGAACATTTCTAATTTTTTTTGTTTTAGCTCATCTAGTTCATCATTTTTAGCATGCTAATCTAGCTCATTTGTATAATTTGATTCAAATTGTGCATAATTGAACATGTTCTTGAGCATTTTAGGCATTTTTACAATGAATCTTCCATTTCATGATTGTCATTCTATGATCTAACATGCTTAATCTGAGAGAAATTTACAATTTAGAGTAGAATCTTCATGACTAGGAAGCAATAATTTGATTTCTCAAGGTTTTCTATGTTTTTCATTGATTTGATCTTACTAACCTTGGATATAATGAGTTATTGAGTGTTTGTGTGCAGTATACTTGCAGATACATAATTACACATCACATTTTGGCGCCCACCATGGCAGATAACAATGCTACATGTTTATGGTGACTCCTAATTGGTCATAAATAAAATCACCGATGAATATCAAACTAAAGATGATAAGCTTGTGCCATATAAGAAAATGGTGGATGATTTGAAATAGTACTTTGTTGGCATAACATTTGAGCAGATACCCAGGGTAAACAATCAAGCGGCTGATGCAATGGCTAATCTTATGTCTCTTATAGAGTTATCTGATAATCAAGCACGTTATGAGTTCCTAGTGGATGAGTTACCTTATCCCTCCTACAACTGTCCTGATTCCAAGATAGTTTTCCAACTAATAGGATGTGACTCCCCTCGCTATGGATCTATTCAAACCTATCTTGAAACCAATGTTTTACCCGAGGGTATATCCAAGAACCAAAAATGTAACCTTATTCATCAAGTATCCAAACATGTAATCATCGCGGACGATTTGTATCGTAGAGGTTTTGATGGCACCTTACTAAGATGTTTAGATCTAGAAGAATCTAACAATGCTTTACACAAAGTCCATGAAGGTATTTGTGGATCACATTTGAATGGTCTTACCTTAGCTAAGAAACTCTTGCATATTGGGTATTATTGGCCTACAACGGAGAAAGACGCTATCTCATTTTCAAAAACTTGCAAAAAGTGTCAAATCCATGGCAATATTATACATGAACCAACAAGGGAATTGTTACCTTTTATCACACATTGGCCTTTTCAATAGTGGGCCTTTGATCTTATTGGTCAAATTTACCCATCATCCTCTAATGGTCACAAGTTCATTATCACAGTAATAGAATATTTTACCAAGTGGGTTGAGGCTATACCCTTAATCATGGCAACAGGAAAACAAATCTCACTATTTATCCTCAACTACATCATTTGTTGGTATGGTCTTCCTTCATCAATTGTGACAGATAATGGTAAACAGTTCAAAAACAAGGATGTGACAGAACTTTGCAACAAGTTCCAAATTACCCAGCATTTCTCCTCTAAATATTATCCTCAGTGAAATGGCCAGGCAGAGGCTAGCAACAAGAATATTCTGAAGATTCTCATTCGCACTGTCAATGATTCTGGTAAAGATTGGCATGTTCAGACCAACCCAGCTTTGTGGGCCTATCGAACAAGTATCAGAATTCCAACAGGAGCTACTCCTTACTCTTTGGTTTATGGTGTTGAAGTAGTTCTTCCAATTGAGGTAGAAATTACATCATTAAGGGTATCTTTAAAAGGACTAATCACAGATGAGGACTATAGAATCTCACGCCTATAGCATCTAGAACTGTTAGCTGAGAAATGTCAAGATGCCTTCGAACATTTACAAGGATATCAAAAGAGAATGGAAAAATTCTATAATAAAAAGATCAAACCTCGTGAGTTTCAAGTGGGTGATTTAGTACTGCATGAAAATACTAAGAATCAACAATAGAGAATGAAGAAGGGCAAGTTTGAAACTATTTGGTTAGGGCCTTTCATAATCACCACGGTATTCAGATCTGGAGCTTATCAGCTAGCTACCACAAAAGGAGACACACTTCCTGATCCAATCAACACAAATCATCTGAAGAGACTCTATGCTTACATTGTTGTCACAGTTATGTACAGTGGAAAAGATTCTAAAGAATTTCAAAAACAGTGGAAAAATTCTAAAAAAGATTGTCCTGGTGAAAACCTAGCAAACCGGCACTTGGACAATAACAAAAAAAAACAACAAAAAAATTGAAAAAAAAAAAAAATTTCCTTGGTGAAAACCTGGTAAATAGGCGCCTTGGTAGAAAAAATAGCATTCCTACGAATGGTGAAAACCTGGTAANAAAAAAACAAAAAAAAACAACAAAAAAATTGAAAAAAAAAAAAAATTTCCTTGGTGAAAACCTGGTAAATAGGCGCCTTGGTAGAAAAAATAGCATTCCTACGAATGGTGAAAACCTGGTAAACATGAGCTATTTTGTCAGCTCACTGCTCTTTCAATCAAAGCTTGGATAACTATTCAGTAAGAACTTCAAGACCTTTGAGCTAACACAAGACAGAACGTGTTCCTAGCTGATTGACTCTATCATTTACCTATCACTTTACCATGGTTTGAAATCTAATCTTATCCTTCTTAAAATGATTTCAAGGAAAGAAATTCACCAAAGGTATTTCTCAATACCACATCAATGAATCAAAGGTGTTTCTCAATACCACCCCAGTTAAACAACCAAACAAAGGTATTTTTCAATACCACTCATCAAGTCACATCTCATATCAACAAACAAAAACAATTTTTCTTAAACACTCATCCTGTTATCAACATGATCATATTGAATCTATCAATCAGAATCACAAGCACAAAAATGATTAGTCATGTCCTATGCTTGCATGAATTTTGGCTCCTAAGTAACTCTATGATGTATTCATACTAGAGACACACTGAAAGAGTTGGGATACTTTTCTTTGCATGACTATTTGTTCTTTATCAGATTTTTGCCTATTACACTTCTCTCGAATGTTTTAATGATACTCTACTGAGTTAGAAACATAAAGACAGAGGGCATGATATTTTCTTTGATTTCTGCTTGTGATTGACATGGGTTTTTAACAAGGTCTATGATGACAAAATTAAAGCTACATGAACGTCTCTAATTCTGAGACCAAAGCAAACACTTATGTTAGTTTGGGTTGCTATCTTTTATCAATTGTTGATTATCATATTTCTGAAAATGTTCCACGAGTCTTTGTACTAGAACATTGAAGAAATCATATGGTATTTTTCTTTTGTTTGTTATGTGTTTGTTAACACAATTGATACTCATGACATCATTATCTGCTATATCTTGATGCTTGTGTCATATTTCCATATCAAAATTAAGCTCAAATTAGTATTCATATCATCAAAGTAAATTAATTATTCATGGTGGTTGTACTAAAATCAAACATTTTACATAATTCATATTCATATTATCATAGTCACTTAAGAACTAGTGATGATTGTATGTACTTATATCCAAGAAAAGTGATATTCATACTAACATGATTACTTGCATATCAATGTTGGTTGTGTCAAAAATGGGGTACGCAAAAGGCTCAATGATGAAACAAAAGCATAAAATGAATGACATGAAAATGGAAGTTGCATCTACATTTGCATTTTAGAATTACATTTCATTCTAGGAGTTGCATATCTTTTATAATCAAGTGATGCTAAGAAAGGCTATCATAACACACATTCAAAAGAGGGAAAGGTAAACTTCAAACATTCAAAGCAGTATTTTTATGGTTTTGACCACTATCTTTTCTATTGGAATCAAAATCTTCATTCCAAGCTTGTCATTCTCATCCAGATGTTTTTATCTATAAATCAACCCAATTTCATGTCCATTTTGATTCCAAGGGGGCATTATCAATTACATCTATTCAAGCGATCGTAATACCATTTTTTTTTCAAACAACTGGGGCATTGTCAGAAGTCTAACTTGACTCTACAAGTGATCAAACAAATCAGCTTCAACGCAGCTGGAGAATCTTCATCAAGTATCAAATCAGTCTCAACATTATCAAATTTGGAATGAGTGATTTCAACGCTTCATATCAAATTGCTCGCTCTTATCAAATTCAAGTTCTAAACATCAGTAGAGATATCAATTTCATTGTATCACATCAAATCGATAGTATCTGCAGCTAAATCAATTGAGATTTCAAACAGTGATCAGTTTCAACACATCGCATCAAATTGATCATTTGTTCAAATCTTTGTTAGAAATCAATTTCATCGCATCACATCAAACTGGTTGTCTAGCCAATCCTTCTGAACTATGTCTTCAAGATATTGGTTTCATCGCATCACAACAAACTGATATCGATCAAGATTTCAGACATCATTATAACAGTAATTGATTTCATCGCTTCATATCAAATTGATTAAGTTTTATTACCCTCAGCAATTAGATAGGTGATCAGTTTCATCGCTTCACATCAAACTGATCTCTTGGTCGCTACACTGACCTTTCAGTAATCAAGAATCTCCAACAGTTTCAATCGCATTTTGTTTAATCAAGTTCAGAATCGGTTTCTAATCAAGATTAGTTGTATCACTTTATATCCAGCTATTCAATTGCTAATCAAAACTAGATGTTCTTTGAATCAACACGTTAATCGCACATCAATTCAAAGAGGGGCAAATGTAATCACCTAAAAATGGTTTGATAAGCTCAAAATCCCTAATCTGCAATTAAGTCCTCTAGGTCCTAACCAAGACTACCAATATCAAGCTAATCATAATTATATAATTAAACTAGATCAGTTTAAGTATATAAGTCATCAAAAATCAATAATCCAAGATCACTCATCAAGAGGCATCTATAATAAGCCATTGATTCTTCAATTAACCTTGAATGAATTAAATCAAATCAAAAAATTAAATACATGGCTAAAGAAATCAATTAAAAGGAATTAATTAAATCAAATAATTAATATTCCTTCAACATGTCTCAAGGATAAAAGCCTCTAACCAATAGGAGTTAATCACTTGGATCAAGCAAGCTTCCATCTCAACCATCCCTCGTGGATGCATCTCAACCACTTAATTCAAATTTGAATTTGAATCTTTCCCTCCAAGAAATCTATATAAAAAGAAGCCATTCTAAGCTTATTTGATAGAGGAGAATAGAAATTTAAGCATAGAGATAATGTCAATTTTGTTTTAGCTCATCTAGTTCATCATTTTTAGATTGCTAATCTAGTTCATTTGTATAATTTGACTCAAATTGTGCATAATTGAACATGTTCTTGAGCATTTTAGAAATTTTTACAATGAATCTTACATTTCATGATTGTCATTCTATGATCTAACATGCTTAATCTGAGAGCAATTTACAATTTAGAGTAGAATCTTCATGACTAGGAAGCAATAATTTGATTTCTCAAGGTTTTCTATGTTTTTCATTGATTTGATCTTACTAACCTTGGATATAATGAGCTATTGAGTGTTTGTGTGCAGTATATTGCAAATACATAATTACACATCACACATGGTTATAGAAGAGTTCATTCAAATATCTAGAGATAAGTCTGTCTCCCAATCTCCAAAAGTAACCGAGGTTAGTAAGAGAATTTAGAGATTCAGAGGTAAGCTTATCTCCCAATCTCCGGATAAACCCAGGATCAAGGAATTCATTTAGAGATCTAGAGATAAGCATGTCTCCCAATCTCTAGATAAACCCATGGTTAAACAAGTCATTCATAAATTCAAAGGTAAAAGGCAGCCTCTGAATCTCCAAATGAACCCAGGTATACTTGAGAGTGAACCAGCACATGACAAGTAGTAGAATCTGGTGAGTTCTGGGCAAAAATGTGCATAAAAGAGAGAAATGCAAGACAAAGAGTGCAGGGATAAGTATATAAAAAGCAAATAATAGAGAAGTAAAGATTATATAGTTTGAATACAAATTTCAAACATTAAATTTGCACAAAGACAAGAGATATAAGATTTAATCTACACAAAGCTTGTAATGTTTTTTAAACATTAAATTATATTTATCTTCAAAACATGAAAGGAGAATTCACGGGAGACAATTTTCAAAGATAGAATGAAATTAGTTTTCAAAGGCATGCTTGGAAGATTTTCAGATTTTGAAGAGGCAAGTAGAATCAAGTTTGTAAAAAGGGATGATTGCAGATCAAAGGCAATTTAAGGAATGAACAAATATCAGATTTTGGAGAAGATATTTGTAGAAGTTTTTTGGATGAAGACAGGTGTCAGTTAGGGTGAAATTTTTTTCCCCTCTCTATATATTTTCTCTTCTCCATTATAACAAGGATGGTGAATTCACAACTGCTAAGCAATTTTCTAACTTGAGTCTATTTTCAAAGCTTTTTGTCATTTTGGATGTATTGAAAAAGAGGGATTTTAATAAAAATATAGTAGGGATTCCTTTTGCATATCTGTGATGTCTTCATGTGTTTGTATTTGAGTTCTTGTGTATTAAATATGTAAGGCACTTTAAATACACTGGTTACAAGGTAACTGTGGGATTGTTCTTAAGTTTCTTTCAAGGGAAGAGTAATTCTTAAGGGTGGTTTCAAAGGGTTCAAAACTTTCATAAGAATTTGATGTCTGGGTATGGGAATGAGAGAATGGTTTTTAAGGCACTTCATTTGGGTTGTTGTCATTAAAATATTTTTGTGAACATATGTTTACTTGACTCTTTGCCCTGGATTAGGCACTGGTCTCTACTGGTTAAGCAATTATCATCATCAATCCATAAAATTGTTAAATAATCTTTGCCCTGGATTAGGCACTGGTCTCTACTAGTTAAGCAGTTATCATCATCAATCCATAAAATTGTTAAATAATCTTTTATTTTCTGTCAAAGAGCATAGATGTTTGGGATCTGTATTAAAAAATACAGACATTATTGTTGATTCATTAAAGAATTGAATCATTAGGTAAGCCTGCCTGATTTTGAAACTCGAAGAGAAGAAGGATGAGAATCCTTAATCTACTGTAAGATTCACTGTGAAGCATTGAGTCTCAAGAGGTAAACCCGCCTGAGTCTATGGATCTCAAAGAAGAAGGAGGATAAAATCCTCATCAATTAGACATTTCCTTGTTTGAATCAAATCTTGGGAATCATAGAGTCAAGCATTGATGCTTAATAAAGGTTCTGCAAGAAAAAAAATCTAACAGTGCTTTCATCCACTCCATTGGGGTATAGAGTCAAGCGATCAAAATGACAAAACAAAAGACTAAAAGGACACATGATGAAAAGGATGACAGGACCGACGCTAAGAAAAACCTATTTAAAACAAAACAAATTTGTGCAAATGCAATTGTTGAAAACAAAGAAAACCTACCTAATTAAAACTAGTCGACAATGCAACTTTTCAGACAAAACCATTTACTGGCTCAACAAAATAGCTACCTTTTTTTAGCAGCTTGTAGTACCTTGCATGTTCACAGGAAACTTTTTATAGATGAACCATGAACAAATGGAGAAATTATGCCAATGCCTGATGCAACAATCCTTCGAAGAGATGAACAAATTCACCTTCCTCTTTAAATGAAACAAATGTATTGTTGCTCCAAGATGAGTCCCTGGATTCAGACTGCTTCTACTAGATTGTAAATACATTTCTAGCCTTTTCTTCAATTGTATCTTCATGCTCAGGTACAAGTGGAACATTTGATTTTCCATTGGCCTCCAACCAAGTGATATATCTTACAGGACATACCCTTGATCGAACAAAGACTAAACTCTTCTCGTTTGCTGCAACTTGAGTAACCGGTTCATCAACCATCATCACATCAGGGTGGTCAAAATGAGTTACCTCTTTTCTTGCTTCTACATCGTGTTGGTTACAAATTTCAGACATAGGAGAATTGTCTTCAATACTTGAACAAAATTCCTCTATGATGTTCATGATAAGACCTTCGTCAAGTTCTAGAGTAACTCTTTCATGCAACATTCATTCAAGTCCATGACTTGGAAATGATGATGCATTATTTTCAACTTGACTAAGAATTTCTCACATGTCCATATTTTAGTGTCTAATGACATGATTATCTTCATTCACTTAAACATTAGATGAAAAAATTTCATCTTTCTATTTTTATCAATAGCTTTCTGAGACAGCGTGAACCAGAAATAAGAGTCGTCGGCTATGTATTCTTCATTTTCTTGGAATAGTATAGCAAGATCACTGTCCTTAGATTCAGGGTGCTTTGTTGTTGCCTTCGCTGATGGTGCCTCTATAGAAAGATTCTTTAGTGATGAAACCAACTTTTGTTGATTCCCAATAGCATAACTATGAGAAACATTTAGAAGAGGCTTTCTTTTTACATCTTCACAAGGAACGGAGAACATACCTTGAGCTATTTGTTTTTTGAGAGAAAGCAACTCATTTTCTAACCTCTGCACTGCATGATCCATCCTTTTCATGGAAGAAAATGAAACAGAAGAAACATAACTTCCTTCAAACCCACTTGCTTCAATTCTTATCTGCCCGGCAAGAATAAGGTAATCTTCAATTCCAATGGCTAATGTTTGTGCAGCTGCAAGAGTAGCGGGAGCTTCTCTTCACAATAGAAAACTAACTTTAGGAATCTGAGCATTGACAAAGAAACACTTCAAATTTGTGACTGTAGGATGAGAAGCAGCTGAAATATTTTGTGTCAACTTGTTGAAAAGAGCCACAAACTCATGCATAGGTACGTTATATGCCTTATTTAACTAAGTGAGTTGGGCCAATAGGGCATGAGTATCTTCAGGCGGCTTGAACCTTTCTTCAAACTTGACTATGAGAGTAGCCTATTTTGTGATAGTTTGTGGTGCAAGATGATAAAACCAATCAGCAGCAACACCTTGGAGAGTTTCCACGAACAACCTTACAGAAACATCCTAATGTTCAATACCATGAACACCGCATACAATGTTAAAATTATCAATCTATTCATCAGGATGTTGTTGTCCATTACCAAAGAAACTTGGAAAAATCTTTTGTGAGCCATCAAGAAGAGCATGTCGAGGTAAAGTTAAATTTAATGGACCAAAATTGTTTCCCTAAGGACCTTGAGCCATTTACATGTCCTTGGTAAAAGCTTGAAAAACTACAAGAAATAAAAATATGATGAAATAATTACATTGGATATGACACATGTATAGTTAAAAAAAATCATGAGGCTTTTGAATGTGTGTCGTGTCCTCAGTAGAATAATTAGATCAACCTTTTGCAAAATAATCTATACTAACTTGGATGGAGCTTCATTTATTTCTCTCTTGTAGAACAAACATTTAATCTTTTCCTCTTTTTTCAGAAAATATTGCAGGTGAAAGTGTGTAAAAGATTTGAGAAAACTTAGAGAAAAATTTAAAGAAGCAGAGTGTCTATGAATGTACAAAGTGCTATGTTGCTTCTCCGAGATGATAAAATGAATTATAAACTCAAATTATTCTCAATAAATCTTCTTATCAACCTTGTGAATACAAGAAATAGTTACAACATATTCGTTACAACTACTCAAAGTCAGTTTGTAAGATACACTTATGTGTTTGATCCCCAGCAGAGTCACCAAAAACTATTGGCTAAATATTTTTTAAGTAGTTGTAGACACACTACTTCCAAAATGAATTATTTGGGCACAGTATGTGAGAATAAATCTCTCCTCTCAAATTAGGGGAGGCACCCTTCTTATTGTTGTTAACTCAACTAGAACCTAACTAAAAACTCAAATACTAGTTGAAGTAATAATACCAATAAACTCATAATTAACTGAAAGATTAATTGCTAAGCGTACTAGTTGACAATATACTATGAAATATATATATATAAGCTCCCAAACTTATACACTATCTCAAAATAATTTTAAAATACAAAGTTGCAATAGAATAAGCACAAAGACTTAAAGCACATGAACTTATTTTCTACTTCTAATATAACTATGAATCACAGCTCAAAGACTATGAATTCACTGTAAGTAACTCAAATTGATACTTATAACGCAAAGTATATACAAAATCAGATTCAATATTCTCCTTATAGAAACACAAATAATTTCACAAGTTTTCTAAACTCAAAGATTGAAAATACCTACTTTTTTATTCACTCCAAAGTTAACTTGCACAAATGAAAGCAAAGTTTGAACTTGCACAATTTCACCAAAGTTTTCTTGCAATGCATAAAGATAAAAATTACAATGAGCACCCTCCTTTATTTATAGGTGAGGGAATAGGAGTGAAAAGTGGGAGAAACCCAACTAATTGAGACTTATTCAACAACTAACTACCTACAATCAACTTATTCAACATTACAATCCTATGTAGATTACATGCAACGAAATATGTAATTGCAAATTTTTCCTTTGCACATTCAACTACATGTGCAATTACAATTTTATACTTTACATGCAATTTGTCAAAACTAAATTACAGAATGCATGATGAAAAATAAACTAAGTGTCTGACAAGACACCACCCCTACTACATCAAGGTCTATCAAAGAGATTTTTTTGTCACCAAATTTTGTAAGTGGATGGGAACATCTATAGAAAATGACACTTTGAACTCTGTATTTGGTAGCATCACTCGTCTTTACCCATGACTGGAAATAAATTCATGATCCCTCTTATTGGTCTGCTATCACCTACTTGGAATCAGTCTTGAAAGCATTCTAAAATTGATGAAACTTGAATTTCATCTTTCCTTTGTGCCTGATGATTGCTTCTTCTGACTTTGGATGAACACCTGTAGCATTTGATTTTGAAAGTTGGTAGATCATGTCTGCGAGTTATGCTTCAAACAAGGCTAAAGTAAAAAGGTTTCTTTTTTGTGAGCCATTGATGCAATTCAGAGGTTTTAGAGTGCACTTCAGATGAAGGTGTAGGTGTAGTTTAAACAAGTAACAACTTGTGTAGTTGGAGAAAAAATTTCCTACCACATGAGAAAAGTAAAATACTTCTTAAGTGAAATAGGATGTTTTGGATGCAACTTCACTTTAAGTTGCAAGGGTAGTATACATGTAGTTCATTGTACAGTCGGGTCAAAAATTTCTGACTACATTGGGAATTGCTTTCTTCAAAAGGGAATTGTAGGAGGTTTTTTATGCGATTGCACATTCAACTACATACAACAACTTATGTAGTTGGGGTAAAATGTTCCTATTTTGGAAAGGACAGTAGTGGAAGTTTTGGATATAGTTGTGTGTTTCATTACATATAACTAAACATGTAGTTGGTATGAAAACCTCTGATCCGGATATGAATAAGTAGGGAACTTTTTGGGAAAGTTGCATTTTTTTATTACATGTAATGGGTACAAAAAATTCCAATTTTGAAAATAAGGAAGGACCTGAAACAAAATGAAATTAAAGATTTTGGGCAAGTTTGCATCTTCCATTGCACGCAGAGTAGCATGTAGTTACATATGCAAAGGACTTAAAAACTTTTGAAGTTTGCAAAAGAGAAATCTTATAGATGGAATTTTTGTGGGTATTACACATTGAAGGACTATATTTTTGCAATCATCATTTTAGAAACAACTATGCATGAGAACACATCCTTTAATCATGTATGAGTGGAAAATGTTGATTGACACAAGGCATAACAGTTGCTTCTATAAGGTATATGTCTGCAAGTTTTGTCTCATAGAAATTCTTCTTTTTCAATGAAGTACAAGGCAAGTTAATGATTTTGAAAATATTGGAAAAGTCATGGTTGCATATGCCATCTGCATGTAGGATTAGGAAGCCTATGAATGCTAAACTTTACAAATCAAGATACAACCTTTGAAGGTATTTGAACAGCAACTTCTATAAAACATTGCATGGTTTGTTTGCAAATTACTTGAGAAAAAATCTGCTTATAGTTTTCAAGCTATTCGGAAAAATACTGTATGCTACAAGCATATAATCGCCATAACATTGTTTTGGGAAAGAGTAGATTTGTAATGATGGAGCCTTTACACAATTCAGCTTATTCCAACAATAGAATGTCATTGTCAAACAAATCGAATCTCTATGAGAGGACATAAGAAATAATTTGGAAGAATACATTTGTCACTCCATACTTAGTATTTCAATGCGTAACAATTTATGGAAATAATGGCATATGTCTACAAGTTGCTGGATAATATATGCAGGTCATTTTTGAGTAAAAATCATAAGGGAAAAAGATTGGAAATCGGATAATATATAAAGGTTGTTTTTTAGTAAAGTATCTACAGAGTAGAGACTAGGGGAGACAATCTAAGGGTCAATGGATGAGAATGAATGAGAAGAATTGATGAAGTTATGGAGTTAACTAATTGCATGATGAAGATAACTAAATACATGATTGTAGAAGATTGATTTGGTTGGTTAGATGACTGGGAGTGAGTTGCAACTAAGCAAAGAATGTATTAAGATTAAATTATTTAAATTATTTAATCATGTGCATGAGAAACGGAAAATAAACAAAACATTAATTTTATTTATTTTTAGAAAAAAAATATTTAGAAAATCTAATAATTAAAGAAATTGAAGAATCCATTTAATTTTAGAAGACTTAATTATCTAATTAAAATTGGAAGAGATGTGATAATTTAATAAGTAAAAATTATTTAATTATAATGAATAGAGGGAATTTTGAATTTGAAAGAGAAAATTGGTGTTAGCTTGATTTTTAACTAATAGAGGCAATTAGTGAAAATGTCATAAGCAGGAGATGAAAAAATCTCAATGTCTATAGTATGTTATTATTATTGTTGTTGTCATGAGATTTGTATGCTAATATTTCCATTTTGAAGTCAAATAGTATCAGTTTGTGATGTTTTGAGTAAATTGAGTGCACCAAATTTATCATATTTTATGAAGAATTTTGATTTTGAAATCCAAATCAATTGTTATTATTGTAGATCAGATATTAGATCTGATTTATTTTTGTTGAATATCATAAAGTTCATTTCTTTGGTTTTCCATGAGTTTCCATTTGGTTTGGTATTCTTTCGATGAAGTTTGCAGCAAATCGAGTAGTCTAATTTTGACATAATTTTGTGGATTCTTGGGAGTGTGAAGCTATAGCTTTGTTGTTATTGTTGTAAAATTATTGTTTCAAACCTATTCATGACTTCGCATCAAGAAATTTAATAATTATATTTGGAAATTTCATTAATTTGTTGGCCTCTTTGTGCAAAACTAGTTGATTAGTTTGGGTGATTTTGGGAGAATTTGAATAATATTTGCAAATTTAATTTTCAAATCTGAAATATTATTCATTAATTTTTGGTTGAGGACATTAGTTGCATTGACTTGAAATTCATATTTGAAATGCATTTTTGTTCATGTCAATAAGTAGATTTATCCCATAATTGATAAAATGAATTGTTATCTAGCTTTCATGATGTTTGCTATTAAATTTGCAAGTAATGCTTGGAAGTAATTCATTGCATTGCCCTTGAGGGGCTAGACAATCAAGCATGTTAACACAATAGATTTCGCAACCCCAAAATCACATGTGTAGTCCTTGATATTTATTAGATGTTTCTTGCAAAATTACTCGTGCTTCCATGGAGGTGATAAAGCTCTTGAGATAATCACTTGGTGTATCATGCCAGACAACTACAATCCAAGTGGAGTATATCAAGTAATCTATATTAGGCATTTGATTTAGCTCTTGTTGAAGAGGCCTCTTGGTAGCAAAGAAAATTGTTAAACTTTATAAATTTTAAGGGTGAACTAGAAATTTTCAATAGAGACCTTATTGAAGGGTTGAAGATGTTAAATAATATAGAGAAAGATTTCCTTGTGTAACCAACTTTAGTTATGTTCTTTTCTACCTTAGAATCATTTTATGTTTGACTATTCTAAAACAAGTTTTCATTTGGTTAAGTTGGTTATTGACCTCTTAGGATCCAACATTTTCTATTCCATTTGTATTCTTATATTTATTAATTTTTCGATAAATCTACATGCTTTGAATCTCTTCTTATTTAAATATTTTCCAAGATTTCACTAATGTAGACCTCGTAATAAGAGGAAAAAAATTGTCTTTTGTTGGACTCATTCTTCCAAAGTTGCAAGCAAAAAATATTAATTTTTGCTTTCAAATAAATAAGATTTTATTGCTATCAACTTGTAATCTTTTTATTGTTCAAGGAAAAAATAAGTAAATTCTAGTGATGGTGTCAAATTATATGTTATCTCTTGAATTAGCACATAGTGCAAGTGATACCTTAAGGCATCCATGAAGATATAACATTTCCCAGCTTTTGGTAAGTGGTTTTCACCTAAGAATGGAAGGTTGTATCCCTCTTGTCTACTAAGTGATCTATGTTTTTTATTTGTATATTTTATTTTAATTTTTCTTTAAGTTTAGAGTTAGAATGTGAACAAATTTGGTTTTTAACATAGTATCATTATCAAATGAGTCACAAAATCTAAATCATTTCTATTCAAAAAAAAATCAAAAGAAGTGGCAAATAGAAGATCAAGATAAACTATAGAAAGCTCCAAACATAAATTCCACCATAGCTTTTAGTTAGACTTGTTTTCACTATGAAAATTTGGGACACACAATAAAAGTGAGAAAATCTTTTATGCAATTTGAACCAATAGACTATTAAAAATAAATCCTTAGGAAAGTGAACTCTAAATACAATAAATCCTTTTAAAGGCATCAATTTGAATAATGTAGGAAACCTCAACAAAAACTATTCTAGAATTCAAATTTTAAAGAAGGAAACTCTATAATCATCAAGTCTTAATATGCACTACATAAACAACTTTGATGGGAGAATTATAAAATTCTACATACAAAATAAAGCATCATGAAATTTACTTGTAAAATACATTAAAAATAGCAAGGGAAGAATCCGAAACTTTCCAAGTTTCCCCTTATCCATAAGACTCAAAAAGTATTTTCTTATATGTAGCCAACTAACTTTGCCAACAAAAGGGAAACCACTTAAAAGAGAGACCAAATACCTACATCCACAAACTATTACACTTCCATGCATAACAAAAGCAATAAAAATGTGAGACAAGTTGCATACAAAATAGATCATGTTGTAAATAATTCCTATAACCCACTCCTCTCTCTTACTCAATGAGGATTTCAATATAGCTATTTTTATTTTTAATATAAATCCCATTTCACATTTGAGGATTTAGGGAAAAATAACAATAATCTATTCATTAAAGTTCTTCTCCTCTTCTAATTTGCATATCACAAAACAATCAAGAACAACCCAAAGTGAATAGCAACGGTCTCAATAAATGTTTATGAACTCCAAGAAGGAAGGACTTCACACTATTTTTTTATATGGGGGTTTGTTAAAGGGTCGAAGCTGAAGTTTTAGAATGAAGATGATATACCTGTTAGATGAGCTAATTAACTTTACCTATTAAAACTATCATCAGAATCATGTCAGCTACAAACCTGATATAACCTCATCAGAACAATTAATCCAAAAACATTCCTATATTTAATATTTGAATTAATCAAAAGTCACCTTCCTTGATTGCCTTAGTTGGTACCCATTTTTCAATTCGGCTAATAAAACCATAAGGCCCCAAATCAAGCTAATATTTTGTATTATTTTGTCAGTGAACCATCATTTTTAATAATATTCTAACCATCATTTTTTAAAATTAAAGCTTTACACACATTATATATGGGCTTTCCTCTTTTGTCAAATTGTCTGATAATAATCACCTCATGCCATCTATCTTTAATGTGAAAATACTAATCACTACCTATTTTCACGATCCAATGCCCATCAACCCCTAAATTTTCCAACTCATATGTTATTTTGTTGCCTTCGTTGTAAATATGGTTAATGGTAAAATCTTCAAAGTGTTTTAACAACTCTATTGCTTTCCCCAACTTGGAATTCAATTTTCAGTTCGGAGTTTTCTTAGTGTGAATAGTATTCACTATAATTTGTGAATCACCCTCTATGACCAGCTTCTTTAATCCTAAGTCTTTGTTGATATGCAATCCCTCTACTAAGGATGTTAATTCAGCCATGTTGTTAGTCTCATTTCCTATTGGTTTTTCTATTTTAGCACAAACTTCCCCATTCCAATTATGAATTATGCATCCTATACCTGCAATACCAGGATTTCCCCTAGATGCTCCATCAAAATTCAATTTGTGTCGCCCAAAGCATGGTTTCATCCATTTACATTGATCTCTTCTTTAGCTCTTATCTTTGTCTTTACTTCCCAGGTGTGGAGGTATGTCTAATTCATCCCAAGTCTTCTTCATTTTGCTATCCCAAAGTGTAAACCTCATGTTTTTTAAATTTCTTATTTTCAGCTTATAGTTTGTAGTTTCAACTATGGATGCTTCAATTTTGTTAGTCGGGCCTTCCCACTCCATTTTCTTGTCCTGGAAGATTCGTCTATTCCTTTCTTTCCAAATTTTCCAAATCATTATGGATGGAGCTATTTCTATAAAAATTTGTATAGGTTGTTGTGGCATATATTTGGTCATCCTTTCAGGATGTCTCTGAGGTTATTTGGTAAGACTGAGCTCCAACTCAATTTATTACTTAACCATTGCAAACATTGAAAAGTATAAAGGCATCTTACCAGTAAATGTTTAGTTGTCTCTTCATTTGCTTCACATAACACACATTTTCACGATCCTACAAAGCCTAATTTTTTAAACCAATCAGCTGTCAATATTCTTCTTTGCAAGGATGCCCACAAAAACATGCCAACTTTAGGAATGCATTTCTTGTCCCAACACATATATGTGGGGAAATTTGTCTTTTTCTTTTGTTGTTTCTTTAATAGGGCAACATACCCTTCCTTAACTTTATACTCTCTGATCTTGGATCCAAGCCAAATTAGTTTATCCTCTCCCTTCTTTGGGGTGATATTTCTTACTGCTAATATTCTCTTTAATTCTAAGGCTTCCTCGCTTGGTATAGGTAAACCTTCTAGGGACTTCCATCTCCACCCTAAAGAAGGGTCTCCATTAGGAATTTCTATATAGTATTTCACATATTTGCCCTAGTTTCTTTCTAGGATTTCTTTTATTCTCTGCGGGTTGGGATTGTTACCTATAACAGCATAACCCCCCAGGAGTCATCCAAAATAAAGTCTTATCTCCTTTAGCTGTCTCATGAGATTTTATTTCTTATTAAGTCCTTACACTCCAAAAGAAAATTGCAAACCCTTGACCCATTTGAGGGATTGGGTGTTCTAAAAAAACTATTTGGATTAGAGGGATAAATATTTCTTTTGAAGAAGCTTTACCCCATTTTCATTTTGGTTCTTTATAAAAATTTCATACTAACTTAGGCCCTAATGCCTTCCTTTGTCATTTTAGATTTTTTAGGCCTATCCCCCTTCTTCTTTTGGTCTACATAGCTTATCCCAACTTGTTAATGCTATCTTTTTCTTTTCTAAGATTCCTTGCCAAAAGAAAGTCCACGTTTTCTTTTCTAACTTAGGTTTTGCCTCCTAAGTTAGAGGCAAGCAAGACATTTGATATGTGAGGAGTGCTTCTAATACTGCTTTAAAAATGGTTTTTTTACCATCTAGTGATAGTCACTTCCCTCTCTAGGAATCCATCTTTTTATCTATCCTTCTTTCTAGACTCCCACATCTTATTTGTTCTAGTTCCTTTGTCCATAGGTATTCTTAGATATTTGCTTGGGAAAGCTCCTTTTTTGAAACCAATAATATTACATATTGTTGTTTCTTCTCTTCTGTACATGTTGAAAAAAAATATTTCAGACTTATCAGTATTACCAATTGTCCTGAAGCCTTAGTGTATTTGTTTAGGATTCTTTTATAATTTCTAGCTTCCTCACTATTCCCTCTGCTTGCCAACATGGTATCATCAACAAATTACTGATGAGTTATGTTTTGTATTCCTTCTGCGACCTTAATTCTTGTAATTGTGTCTTGAACCTAGGCTTTTTTACTAGACCATCTTAGTGCTTCTGCCATATTATAAATTTAAAAAAGGGGATATTGGGTCCCCTTGCCTCAATCCTTTTGAAGCTTCAAAATATCCTTCTTAAGATCCATTTACTAAGACTGATAATTTGGGGTTAGATATACAAATAAAAATTAATTTGATCAATTGTTTTGAAAATCTGAAGGCTTCCATACATTTGTTTAAGAACCTCCAATCTACTTTGATGTAAGCTTTTTTAATATCAAGTTTCATCAGCATACTGGGTTCCAAATTGTACTAGACCAAGTGTATGATTTCTTGAATGATTATGATCCCATCAAAGATGGATCTTCCTGGAACAAAACTAGTTTCTTCATTTGAGATGATGAAAGGGAGTAACTTTTTAACCTTGTTTGCTAACACTTTGGCTAATATTTTATATATCGTGTTGCATAATGAAATGAGTATGAAATCATCTGATTCCTTTGTTTTTTTGTTTTTTTTAGAATCAACATTATGAAGGTGTTGTTGATCTTTTTCAAGATTCTCTCAGAATTTCTCATGCTCTCTAATGCTTATGTCATTTCTTTACCTACAAAATGCCAAAATTTTTGAAAGAAACGAGCTGATGATCTAGGGCTTTATCTTGGTGTATTTGGTGTAGAGTTGTTTCTACTTCATTTATCGAGATTTTCTCAATCAACATTTTATTGTGTTCCTATTTTGTAATCTTAGGTATATTTTGTAGCATTTCTTTCTAAGATACTAAGTCTGAACCCTCCAAATTGCTATTTATTTTGAATCACTGACCATATTACGCTTGGACCCTTTTATTCTTGCACGATTCTATTTATATTTCTTCTTTGCCTAGTGATATTGTGGAAATATTTTGAGTTTTTATCCCCCTCTGCCAACCAAATTTCTCTTGATTTTTGCTTCCAATATATCTCTTCCTTTGTTAAAATATCTTCATATTTGATGGGGAGTTCTTTTTCTTTAAAGTATTGATCTTGATCCATTCCTACTTTAATCACTTCTTGATTCAGAATATCTATCTCTTCTTCTAATCTTTCTTTTCTCTGAAAATATTTTTTAAATTATCCTTGGTCCACTGCAAAATTCTTTGTTTGAATCCTTTTAATTTTGTGTTGAAACAATACATCTTAGAACCCTCTACTTGCTCCTCCTTCCACCATTTTTCTATCGAGTCTACAAAGTCTGCATCTTGTAGCCACATTTTTTCAAATTTAAATGGGCAGTTCCTATGTTTTTTTTCTTCCTCTATTTCCAATAAGACCGGGAAGTGGTATAAGCACCCATTTAGTAGTATAGTGGAGCTTAAGTTGTTCTGAAATAATCCTAAGTTTCCTTTGAAAAATAACCTATCTAGTTTTTCCGCTATATGATTGAATCATGTCCCCCTATTGTTCCAAGTTTACATTTTATTTGTTGTTTCTATTTCCATAAGGTTGTTATTTTGTACATATTCTTTAAACTCTAGAAAGAATAAAATATGAGTGCATAGCCATATTTTTAAATTATCCTTGTTCCACTGCAAAATTCTTTGTTTGAATCCTTTTAATTTTGTGTTGAAACAATACATCTTAGAACCCTCTACTTGCTCCTCCTTCCACCATTTTTCTATCGAGTCTACAAAGTCTACATCTTGTAGCCACATTTTTTCAAATTTAAATGGGCAGTTCCTATGTTTTTTTTCTTCCTCTATTTCCAATAAGACCGGGAAGTGGTATAAGCACCCATTTAGTAGTATAGTGGAGCTTAAGTTGTTCTGAAATAATCCTAAGTTTCCTTTGAAAAATAACCTATCTAGTTTTTCTGCTATATGATTGAATCATGTCCCCCTATTGTTCCAAGTTTAGATTTTATTTTTTGTTTCTATTTCCATAAGGTTGTTATTTTGTACATATTCTTTAAACTCTAGAAAGAATAAAATATGAGTGCATAGCCCCAAAATGTACATAGCCATCTGTTGTGAGTGTGACTCTACTGATATTCCTCCTATTTTTCTAAACTATCAAATATTGCTTTGAAATCACCACCAAATATGTAAATGATGTTTAGGTTGAATCTTATGTAAGTTTCAATCTCAACCCATACTTCTTTTTTTCAGTGGATCGTATTTGGACCGTATACATTAATGGGTAAGAAGCTTGTATTGTTACTCACACTTCTTGCCCATCCCCCTTGCCAATTTGTATTGTTAATTACATTTTCATATACCACCTTTCTAGGGTCCTATATAATGACCAAACCTTCTGAGGCTCCTTTGATTGACTTGCTGTTGATTTTCCAAACCCCTAATTTCTTACTGAAGTGTATTCCTTCCTCACTACTTAAGTTAGTTTCTTGTAGGAAATTTTTAATTCAAATTTGAAAGTTGTCAAACAACACTTTATCATGTGCTTGTTGTTAGGGGCATTCAGACCCCTAACATTCCACGTTATGACCTTCATTTGTCCTTGGGAAGGTCCTTCCCCTTCCCTGCATTAAATAGTGTGGTGATCTTAATTTGATCCTCTGCAGCCCCTGCCCTATTTATTAGCTCATTGGAAGATTTTCCGCCCCCCTTTTTTAGTGTTTTGCCATAGTTCGAGCTTTCTTTATTAGGGCAACTGGGAGCTAATCCCAATTTTTTAGGCACCTCAATAACTATCTCAATATTCGTTTCTATCTCTTGTGATCTAAAAAATGTTTCATTCTCTTCCAATTCCTTGGACTCCAATTCCAATATTTTCTCTATTAGTCATTTATTTTTCTCTTCCACCTCTTTGCTATCATCTTCTTCTATTTCATAATTCATCTCCTTTGGTGAGTTTATGCCCATCATTTCATATATTGTTTCTAATTCCGGGGAAATTTGTTCTTCTGTTAATTCGTCCCTAATTTCTTCTTCTATTATTTATGAACTCTTTCTCAAAACTTTTTTACTTTTTTCTATTTGAATTTGGTATTACTTTTAATGCTTCATCCAGAAGTGCCAATTGTTTTTTTGTTTTTTTCCAAAAAAGTGTTTGCCTCTGAATTTAGAATGATTCTATTGTCTGTTAGGGACTTCCTTAGTTCTTCATGAGAACGTGATTGATATTTACTATTTGATATTTCCTTCTGATTTTCAATTGTGAAACCCTCTATTACATTATTAAATCTTATGTTAATATCATCCTCTTGCCTTAGGTTTTCTCTAAATATCTCTTTAATGTCTTTTTTGCTAGTTTTTACATTTCCATTAATTGATCCTTCATAAAGTTCTAGATTAAGTTTTGTACTAACTTTTATGCTCACCCCTTCATCTTGTTGGGATGGTATTGCCTTACAGAATCTTGTGATTACATTACCATAAAAGGGGTCAGAATATAGTTTGGGCCTAACATAGTATGTTTGTTTTTTTGTAATGATTTCCAAGGGTTCTGGATATTTAGAGTTTATATCTAACTCTAATAGCATTTTAACATCTGCTGAAAATTGGAAATTTTCCTCTTCCCAATAAAACTCCCCAATGCATTGCTTATTTCCCTGAGGATATCCAAATGTATCAATTCTACCGGCAAGTTCAATATTCTGATCTATTTGGAAGATTTTTTAAGTTTTTAATGTTTGGTATCAAAATTTGGTTGTCATTCTAGGAAATGAAAATTAAAGCCTAAATAAATTGTTGGATTTCCATTTTAAGAGTTCATTTTTTGTTGCTTCCTCTTTACAGCTTATTAAAAAGAGGTTATCTGAAAGGATAGTGATACTTACCTAGCCCAAGAACACCCACTTCCACCATCTTTCGATGCTTTCCATTAATCGTCATGTTCCACACCATCTTGCAAATAGTCCATGCTTTTTACAGTGATCTCATATGTCCTCCATCATTGAGTTATGGATAACAAAGGCTATATAATCACCTCTCTGGAGACTTCGGTTTATTCTTTGATATGCCCTTCTCTTAGGGTTATTTTGTTGTATCTGTAGAACTGGCTTTCGATCTCCAATTTTGCCTGAAGCATGATGGCTATGTACATTTTGGGGCTTTCCTTGTTGGTGGGGTCTTTGAGCATGGAAGCTCTAATTCCTTTGTTGTTTTGCCTTCATCATTGAGTTTTGGATAACAAAGGTTGAATAATCGCTTTTTTGAAAACCATGATATGTTCTTTGATTTGCCTTTTTATTAGGGGTTTTTTGTTGTTTTTGTATAGTTGTCTTTTCATCTTCAATTTTGCCCAAAGCGTGATGGTCGCGTTCATATAGGGGCTTTTCTTGTCGATGGGATTTTAAAGCAGGGAAGCTTTGATTCCTTTGTTTGGTTCCTTGATGCCCTAGCCTCTACTCAATTTGGTTTGGACCCTTTTTTCTTCCAATCAAAACTTGATTCGCCCCTGTGGCAAGTTCTGGTATTCAAATTGTAAGGGGAATCGCCCAAATTCGTTTGTTGAATTCTCTATTGTTCCAAAGGATACCTCTGTCCTTATTGTTGTTTCCTTCGTCCCTCTAAATTTTAGAGCCCTTCTGGCTTTTCTTCCCATGGCGGTTTGCCATCCTTAGTTTGTGGTTTGCGTTGGAGGGAGGATTTTGTCCTCCCTGATATAGTTTTTTATAATTCACATGTTTTAGGCATTTGCAGACTAGAGTGCATTTTTTCTTAAAAACACTAATTGAATAATAATGTATAATGTATAAATGATATGTGACTTAACTTTGAATAAGTGAAATATTATTTTTTAAATTCATATCAATATTAAATGTTTTTTATTATTGAGGGAATTTGTTCTTCTACGGGTGATCATTGAGGAGGCTCGCTATCGCTATGCGAAAGTCTATTGCTGCTTCATTGACTTTCGTAAGGTGTTTGATTCCGTCCCTCAGGTGGCCCTTTTTCAGAGACTTAGAGACTTTGGGATATCTGAGATTCTTTTGACTGCTATTATGAGACTTTACAAGCATGTTGAGGGCAGATTCAGGACCTTGGAGGGCTTCTCAGATCCTATTCAGAGCACTATTGGGGTGAAACAGGGATGCCCTCTTTCCCCCACCTTATTTGGCATCTACATTGACGAGCTCGAGGGTTTCATCAGAGACTCGTCTCTCCCAGGTGATGGCTGCTATTTACACCAAGTCTTAGTTTCCATTCTTCTTTTTGTTGATGACGTGATTCTCTTAGCCTCCTCAGTTGAGGATCTCTAGAGAATTCTTGATATCTTGGCCTCCTTTTGTGATTTGAGACAGCTCGTGGTTAATCTGGGGAAGACACAGGTCATGGTCTTCAATTGCTTGAAGACCTCGCATTTACACTTCTACTTCTAGGGACATGAGATCGAGATTGCCTCCGCATACACATCCCTCGGGGTTACGTTTTTTGGTCCTCGCTTCAGTTTGAGACCTACTATTCAGCCCAGAATCAGCAAAGGGATGGGTTCCCTCGCCCTGATTAAGAGACAGTGCTTTAGACACCACTTTCAGGACACCTCGTCCAAGTTATCCCTCCTGGATTCTCTGGTTAGGCCTACTGTACTCTATGGCTCTATTGTTTGGGGACCATCTCTCCTTGATTCCGACTGGGCCTCTATTGAGCGTATACAGACTCTCCTCCTTCGACATATCATCAGATGTCATCGCACCACCTCCCATAGCATCACCGTGGCTGAGTTTGGGGCTCATTCCTTTAGTTTGGTAGCCATCTTCGACCTGGTTTGGTTTCTTCACCACCTACGTTGCTTCACAGACTCTTCGGATGGCTAGAGTAGATACTCTTACCTCGCCTATTGCTCTTTTGTTGAGCTGGCTAGATCTGACACCTCCTCTAGAGCTCGTTGTTGGTATGCTCAGGCCACTTCCCTTTTGGGTTCCATCGGGATTGATATTGATCGCCTACCCCCCTTTCAGTTTTCTTTGGACACTCTGGTTCATCTTCTCCCCTCCAGACAGGAGTTGAATGAGCATGTCAGATTTGACATCTACAGGCAGTACATCATCTCGACCTGGACCAACCCTAGTGGGGGTTTACGTCCGAGGATGGCTTTTTATGTTGAGAACTTCTTACACATCCAGGATGGGATCATCGTTCAACCTAGATATTTATCACAACATTGGTGCCATACTCTCTGGATCGCCCTGCGATCTTTCAAAGTCAGCTCTCACCACCTGCGAGCACAGACTGATCATCACATTGACAGAGAGGATCGTATTTGCAGTTTATGCACATTGTCTGAGATTTAGACCGAGGCACATTTCATTTTCCGTTGCCCTATATACTATGAGATCAGAGGGAGATTCTATTACTTATTCAGAGATTGTAGCTCCTTAACTTCCTTCTTTTGCTACTCTAACCAGAGATGTCTGGCACTCTATTTACGGGAGACAGTTCGGCTTTGTGCCCATACCCTGTAGCTTCTATTTCCCTAGAAGTTGTCACCGAGCAGCTCATTACGAATTTCTTCTCGCCCTCACCCCCGACTCGAGGTGTGAAGCGGCCCTCATGTGCCTCCACCATCAGTCACTCCAGATCTGTGAGACCTCGCAGTGCTTCCACTCATCAGCGACATACCACCAGTAGATCACTGCGACGGCTCCATACCCTCATTCTTCTGGGTCACCATCCTTTTGTGTTGGATTTCTTTCCGCTCGAGAAGGACCCCTAGTCCTTGCCCTAGTAGTTCTTTGTTCTCTGATTCTTCTTGCTTGGTTCCTTGTTCTTTTAGATGTTCCCCCGACCACTGTTTGGTGGTCTGTTGGTTTCTTTCTTTTTGGTTGTTTGTTTCCTGTCCCATAGACCCATGTTGGTCTTCCATTAGACATTAATAAATTTATCTTATCTTATCTATTATAGTCAATATTAAATGTTAACGATAAACTTTTAAATGTTGATTTCATGAAGCTAGAATTGCATAGTTTGCTTGTAGTAGTTTTTGAAGCAAGTAAAAAAAAATCTTGAAGCAACATTCAAACTAGTCAAAATTATTTTGTGGCATCCCAAGAATGATCTAAAACAACCCATAGATATAATATTAATATCCATTTTAGTTACATAAACCTTTTTGTAGCACCTAAGAAGCAAGATGATAAAGTGATTAAGAAACCAAAAGCACCAAAACTAGAGAAAACAAAAAAAATGAAACCTAAAATATTTTAGTAATGTGGGATCGCTTGTGATCCCAAATGCTTCTACATCAAACACCACAAGTAAGAAGCTCGTGAGCATGGTTCACAAAATGGAGTTGAATGTTTGGAACCACCCTTCCAAAAAATGAACAATCTACAACACACTCCAATGTTGTCATCGGTACCTTGAAGTTTTTCATTCTTTGTCTATTCTATTCTTAAGCTAGAAAAAATCAAGTCCTTTGCCAAATTTGTTCACCTACCTTTCTCATGTAGACCTTTTGCCTACCATACCCCAACCTCCTCCAAAAGGTTTTCTACTTGGTTCGTCTTCTCATGGATTTCAATCCAACTCTAACTATCCACCTCCACCCAATATTTTTCTTCCTCCAGTCTCTTTTTGTGAAATTTAATCCATTAATTCCTAGGCTCTCATCGGATATTATTTATCTTCCTCTTCATTCTCTTCTTTGGTAAGATTTATCCCATCGATGACTATGCACCTCCACCAATATATTTTTTCCATTTTTCTATGACTACCACAGCTACACTCTATTCATTACAACAAACATTATTAAACTTAGGCATCTTCATAACCAACTACTTTTTATGCTTGTAGGAGTGCTTTTGTGCTCTTGTTCACTTTTTTTCATTATTTGATTGTATAGCTAATTTTGGTTCCACTTTGTGCTACCAAGTGAATATCTTTGTTTATATAAATTTTCTTTTTGAGTTGGCTTTTGTTAATTATTTTTTAACTTTTCCTTTTGAAAAATTTTGTTATTTTGTTACTTGAGATTTTCTTTCGTTTTGTACTTAGTTTTATTATTTTGATGTCTATTGATTTGTCTTTTAAGGTTTTTGATTTCACTAGATTTTACATTTTTTCTCTTTTTTTTATTTACTATATTCATTACAACAAACATTATTAAACTTAGGCATCCCCATAACCAACTCCATTTTATGCTTGTAGGAGTGTTTTTTGTGGTTTTATTTCTTTTTTCATTATTTGATTGTATAGTTAATTTTGTTGCCACTTTGTGTTACCAAGTGAATATCTTTGTTTATATAAATTTTCTTTTTGAGTTGATTTTTGTTAATTAGTTTCTTGCATTTTCTTTTGACAAATTTTGTTACTTGAGGTTTTTTCTTTTTGCACTTAGTTTTATTATTTTGACGTTTATTGATTTGTCTTTTAAGGTTTTTGATTTCACTGGATTTTACCTTTTTTTCATTACCTTTTTAGTTTAGTTGAATTCACCTCTTTCTTTCTCATTATTTGATTTAATTTGTTTTCTCCTCTACCCCACCTCTTCATTTTCCTTTATAAGGTCTAATCTACAATTTCATTATTACTTTTTCCTCTCCTAATGAAGAATCATTGTGTGACGCAAAATCTTGAGTTTAAAATAATGCACACAGTTTAATTCCAAAGACTTGCATCCAATACAAAAGTACTTGGGAATTTTTTTCTTGTTATTTAAGATAAAAAGAGCCTTTATATTCAATTGTAGATTCAATGCAACCTGAAATAATCAATACATACTGTTGCAAATTCAACAAAATCCTGAATATATTTCCAAACATTTGACATGATCTCAATCAAGAAGGGGTATATTACCCTGCCTAACTTGTTACTTGTGCATATTATAATTTCAATCTTATGTCATTGTGGTTTTTAAGTGCATTCTTGCAATCTTATCATTAATATTCTTCTGCACACAAAATCAATTTGGATCTTCCATGCATGTATACTAGTTCCCCATAAAGAGCCTAATGCTAGCAGATAATTATTTCATAAAAGTAGTGTTTAGGAAACATTCTTCGAAACAATATAGAAAGCACAATAACTAGGAAACCTTGTGAATGGGGCCAATAACTAGGAAACCTTGTGAATGGGGCCTAATCTTGTTCCACACTACTTAGATAGGGATAGAATTTATTGCATTGAAATTGTCGCCTATTTGGTTTGTTCCATTAAACCCTTTTGACCTCAATTATCTCTCATTTATTTGCACATGGGCATGTTATTTGTCACTTAATGAGTTTTTTGTTTCAATAAACCCCAAAAAATTGAACCACCAAAATGTAAACCCCGTATTCAAAATATCAAACCTTTAAATTAAAATATCATACTCCTACCCTACTATCAAAATTTTTGAAGGCCTGACATGAAGCCTCAAATATTAGAGTTAAAAAAAACACTGAGAATTTAAATCAACTACCACATAAACCCATAAATATTAGTGTTTACGATTGTCTTGCCACCAAAAGAAGCTTACAACCAAGAAAATGATGTGTATTTAAGAAAATTGATTCTTCTTGTTTGGTTATGCTTTCAAATTGATAGGAAACTAAATCATGGTAAAGTTTTTACTTGATAATTTGAAAAGCAAATTGCCTTCTATAGGGTCCCAATAAATTCTTCAAAGGATTAAGGATTGGTAGTTAGGAGGACATTTTCCATTAATCGCATTTAATTTATAAGACTAACCTACATAATCTTTATTTGTTGATTTATGCTTATTGTGGATTACTATAAATCATTATCACTACTGAATTGAGATGTGGCTTTGAATAACATTGTTTAAATTTTCATGGTGTGAACAAACTTATGAATTTGTTATCATTTATTCACACACACATATTGAAGATCAACATTAATAATCTAATGTATTTATTTTAGAGGCTATCTTATGTAATAAAATTCCTATATAAATATAACTCTAATTCCATTTTTTGATTTGTACTCTCTAACATATTAACTAGCTATATTACTATCGGTGTAACCACTGCACCTCCTTCTGGTGCAAGTGCTAGTTATTCCATTGCTATTTGTGTTCTCTGAAAGGGAATATATGATATAATTTAGGATTTCAGAGGCACCACTTCCCTTCAGCCATTCCTATGCTTTCCCCTACCCTGCTTATGGTTTACTCAGCATTCATACCTGCAAACCTCACCCGCACAAAGGTCACAGCCCTCTCTCTGTATAATGACCTTCAAAATCCAAAGCAAAAGATGGAGCCAAATCAAACTTCAACATTTGGATGATTCAGCAGAGTTGGAGCCCCCACAAAAATTGTTTTTCGAACAGCATCCATTAAGCATTACCAAATGAAGCCAAATTAAAATAGACATGATCCTCTCACTGAAAACAATCTGGGCTGGTAGCCTCTAAAAACTAAGACTTCAAGGAATCTTAGGCAACAAACAAATTCACCAAGTCACTGAAATTGGAACACATCAGAAGTTCTGGAGGAAACAAAAGGTGGAAAATGTTTCCAACATAGGAGTGGAAGATGCATTAATGAATTCAATTGCTGATACAACAGCTATAGATGTTGATTCCATGGAGGCATTCGCACCTGAAACAACCATAAAAAGGACAAGAAGCTTTAAGCATAAACGTTGGATAGAACGCTCATATTCATCAATGGATCACTCCTAACAAGTGTGTAGAAGCACAATTCATGGGCTACACACTATTGAACCACCAGCCTAAAATTCTAAACATCCAGCTACAAGTCTTCAAACAGAAGTCCTGGTTTCAAGACAAGAAGTTGGTTCACCCATTCAACTTCCAGGCAGGTGTACAATATTGGTGGGGATAGGCACCTAAAGTTACACGACAAGCCATGTTCGGAGTTGTCCAAAAACTTGAACATATAAGGCTAAAATGGAGGAATGGAACAGGAACAATATTTATAACATCCTTTCCCAAATAAAAGATGCCCACAACAGCCTTATGTTTACAAGTGATTCCTAAACAACACTTCAACAAATTACTAGCATGTAAATAACACACCGTTGTAGCTGGTTTGGCTATGGCACAATAGATACAAAAATTCTATTCAAAACAAAGGACACATAATGAATGTGTTCTTAAAGGAGGAGATACAAACACTGTTTCAACTAATCTGTCTTAAACAGGCAGCACATTCTGAATTAAAACACAGTATTGGTCAACTCCTCACAGACACACAAGCTATCATTGACCATGCCACAACTTTTCAATTATCTACCTTCAGCAAAGCAACCCACATAAGAGACCAGTAAGTCCCAAGCCACCATTTTGTAAGCAATTCCACAGAGAGAATCTAATAATAGTCAGTCAAACAAAAAATTGAGGGCTAATGTAATCCATTTTTTGTTTATATTGTCATTTAAGTCTGGCAGGCCGCATCCACTTGTTAAGGCTTTTTCCTTGGAGAACTTTTTGTAATTTTTTCAAGTATTTGAAAACCCTGCAGGTGTCATTGATCTTACACTTGATCCAATGATCAGACAGGTTAATGAAATCCTCCTGTCAGAGCTTCCTCAAGGGTGCACTTGCCATTGATCTCAGTGTTCATCTAAACAGCCAAAGGATTTTTTAAGATTTGACGTTGTCTAAGTGTTACACTTCTACCAAACTCATAAATAGAAATACCTTTTCCTCATGTCTTGTTAATGTAATTTGTTAATATATCAAGCATGAACAGCTGAAGGCTGATCTGCTTTTTTAGGGGTAAACCAATGAGATCCAACCTTCTTTTAAGATGAGGATCAGCCTGTCTTTTAACAGAGATGTTCATGCATTATATAGATCAAACTTGTCGCTTTTTCTTCAATGTATCTGGTTGCAGCATTCAAAAGCCACATAAACATTCCTGGGAGCCAATCTATGAGTTTTAAATATCATGAATAACTGTTTGGTGCACCTAGCAGTGAAAGATATACTTTAAAGTGGCATGGGAGCACATTGGTGTGTTGCAATGAATAGGTGCCTGGTGCAGGTGTATCAGCATTTCAAGTGATTCTGGGAAGAAAGAATAGGCAACCGTTAAGTGAGAGATGATTAAATGGCAATGCTGGTCATTATAAGCGCCTAGGACATGAAAAAGAAATTGCAAATGTCAAAATTAAGCAGATAAGTGCCTATGTGAGTATGGCTGAAGACTATGGTGGCAGAGATGCGCACTTGAGTGCATCCAAACTCAAAGTAGATGGATCTCCTAAGAGAGGAGCAATATGACTCAAACTTGCAACAAGAATGCAAGATTCAATCTTCCAAGAAACGCAGACATCTCAAAAGTACCCAAGCTTATCTTATCACCTTTTAAATGACAGAATCAACATGTGTGCCTTGTGGGTTGAAGGGTCTTTCAAGTGGCATGGGTGGTTGAAGCACATGTCTAGGACCATTTAGAGTTGAGTGACATGAAAAGCTGTAATACATCTTTGAGAACTGATGATGATAGCTAAAGTGGAATGGTTATCAAAAGTACACACCTCAAGCAGATAAAAGCCGTTTAAGTTACATTAGTGAGATAAATGCATGCTTGCATCTGATATCAAATGTCTGAAGTGACACGTGCGCAGAAAAGGGGCACCTGAGGTGTTTTAGGAGTGTTGACTACTGGCAGAAAAGGCCTAAAAGTGCACCTCTGACAAAATGGGTATTTCAAGAGGCCGTAGTGACTGTAAAAGGCAACTAGGATTTGAAAGAGCACATTTTAATGGCAGATGTAACTAAAGACGGTGCCTAAGTGATGCCTGGCCAAACTTAATGTGACAGGTAAGAGGGGATGGCAAGCCTGAGTTAATAAAGGCACATGTTAAGTGTCTTTGGTGGATAAAATAGGTGCTTTAGCAGGGAAAAGATCAAACTTGAGTGGCAGCATCAGCAGAGGGGTGCACCAAAGGTGAAAAGACTGAATTTTAATTGATAAATCACCATATAAAGGGTGCCCAACTGTGTTAAGGCAGCATTCCCAAGTGTCATTGAGATCATGAGGTACCATGGTCTGTTTTGTCAAGTCTGATTGGTTGGAGTGCAAGGATTAAGCCTGTTACAGAGTTTCCTTCCACAGAAACTGCAAAAAACTGTTATTTCTGTCACTTGTACCAGCACTACATTATTCAGGTCACCTAGGACTTGAAAATGTTTGATGCAGATTTAGGTTGAATCCTAGGGTATCATGCCAGCTACCAAACATTTCAACGTTATATATGGCTGATCATAAGGATAGTCTTCAAGTGTATTGCTGATGTCCTCAAGGTTCTAGGGCTTGATCATACCAACATTCAAAGGATTCGGTTATCATTTTCAGCCTTCGTAAGAGCTGCCTGGTTTTTCCTTATTTCTTCAATGTTCTGATCAAGTTCCTCCCTCCTGTTGAAGGTGTCAGCAAATTTTTCTCTCTTTCTAGATTCCATCCTCAACCTTATCAGGCTACTATTGTTAATTGTGTTAAAAGATTTTCATTTCCAATTCTTGAATCTTATTCTTAAATGTGAGTTGCTGGGTAAGCATCCATTTCATAACATATTATGCATTTGTAGGCTTTCTTGAAGCTTCCCAATCCTGACCTTCAAAGTAATGCATTCCTCGCACATCCCTCTTTGAATATTCTCTGAGATTAGGAGAACTGGAACAAATTGTCATTGTGAGCTTGGAGTACATGGCAGGGAAGGTAGCAGTATCCATAGGGTCTACAATAGGGGTATCAACAATCTTAGGGTCCGCATTGGATGTGGAGCACAAAACAATCTGTTCCTTCTTAGGTTTGCACTTAGGGTGGATTGTACAGGGCACCTTAAGACAACTAGAAGGGCTAGGGGTCAAGCTAGGAGCATCTAGGCAATTATTACTAATACTTTTCAATTTTCACCTTGTCATTGATTTTATTAGGTTGGGTAACAGTCTAGCAATTGGAGTGGGTTCCATTTGTGGAGAGGCACAATGATTTTCACAAGTGTGGGAGGTTGTTTTTCAACCATAATAAAGGCCCAAAGAGACCTCGTGAGGAGGGATCAGGGAGGGATCATAGATTCTTAGAATAAAGTGTGTGGTTGGGGTTCTAGCCAAATAGAACCTGTATAAGAAGTAACTTAGCCCTCGGTAAGAGGTTGATTATTCTTTCCATTAAAAAATTTCCAACAAATTCCTTAATGGAGCTACATATCCAAAATGGAAAATTCATTTTTATATCATGTCTGATGATTTAACATGGGGAACAAATAAGAGTAGATATAAAAATGCCATTGCCCCTTTTGAAACCGTTCTGAGATCTTGACAACTCTTCAGGACCAAGGAACTTGTTTATAGTTTTATGGTCATAGCTTTTAATCGACTTTTAAAGTTGAATTCCCTCCATTTAAGCATATTGGCCATGACTATCAAGTCCTTGAAGACTCTATAAGAAATTACATTGATATGAAAATTCCAGCCTTCTAAGAAGCCACAAAATCCCTTGAAATAACCAAGTTGTGGCCATTGAGAGCTTCTGATTAAGATGTGAGATACACCCTGCTCAGTATGTCCCAAACATCCATATTACTTTAAATTTTTCATAGCTAGAAGGTTTGACTCTATTTAGCTCCCCCCCAGCTGGATTTATGTTATTTGGTCTGCACTCAGTAGTATTGATTTGGAAATTGGATACCCAGTTCTTTATTGTCTTTCTTAAGACTTGCCTATTTCTAGCAACTTCTTTTACTTAATCTTTAGCTCGTAGACCGTATGGATTGTCTAGACATTATGCCTTCTATGCTATCCTTTCATCTTGATTCTCATTTATGTTTACACCACACCATCTAAGGGTGGTGGCTGGATTCCAAATATTTTGCTTAGCTCCTTCGTGTATTTTATTTTAATGATTTCAGGGAGTCTTCCCTCGTCATTTCAACAATTAAAGCCATTTATGCTTCCACCTATGTTAGCAATGAGGTTAGCAAAGGTGTTACCATCCTTATATATGTGGTTAAATTTTAAATTTAAAAAAAAAATCCTCAGTCTCCTTAATAATAATATTTTAGGACCAATGGGGGACAGACCTAGAGTTGAACATCCCAATAAAAGTTTTGGAAGCTCCTATAACTAAATTGGTAATGCCTCCATTGTTGACAAGGGTGAGGTAGTGTTAGTGTCACATTGAACAATATTTGTGTGTGTGTGTGTGTGTGTGTGTGTGTGTGTGTGTGTGTGTGTGTGTGTGTGTGTGTGTGTGTATTCAAGAATGTTTGATATGGTTTTATTAAATAAGCAGGGAAGGGCCCTGATCCCGAAAGTTACAGAGACAAAACAGGAAAAACTAGGCTAGACTGGCCCAGACCACACCAAAAACTAGCACCAAGTCAAGGACTACCAACTATTACTATAGGAAGGCATGCAGGCCTTAAGCAAAGTATCCATTATAATTATCATAAAAAAGGCACACAAGCCTTGAGCAAAGTATCAATTAAAATTATCATGAGGCACGCAGGCCTTAATAACAAAACCAGACCCTGAGAGCACACAACAGTAACACATCAAAACAGCAAAGCATAAGAAACCTTTAATCTTTAGAACCACTAATAAGGTTTCAATTCCCTGTCAGTGCAGCAAGCAAGTACATCCATCCAACATACAACTTCCTATTTGCACCTTTTTCAGTGTCTTTACCCTTTGGAGTCTTACCTTATTTCTTCATTTGTTTTTTATCTAGGATTGACTAGACTCTATGCCCATCACTGCTTTGTTCATAAGACCATCAGTGACTGAGAAAATGCTGACAATAGCATTTTACATCATTTTGAATTTCTTCATCATATTAGCCACATCAACCCTTGTTTCCAGGTCAGCCATGTGAACATACAGATCAGCAATTCCACTGTAACACTATTATCAATCACATCCATCTAAGTACTTGAAAACAAATATACTCTAAGTGAGGAAACAAAGAGAACATGCAAGCACCAAAATACATCAAGAGATCACCAAACTTCAATGACAACTCTATTATCTTGGTAGCTCTTAAGCAACAATCTCAAAATTTCGTCCTTTACAAATGAGAAGTGAGGCCTTTATATAGGTCTCAAATTACAATGGGTGGCTAAGATTTAAACAAAATAAACTGCCCAGATTTTGCCACCTCAGCCCCGATTAGGGTTAGGGCAAGAAGAGAGAACCTACAATTAATGAGTGGGTCCACATGGACCAATAGAAATGCGCACACTCAGCATGGTGGGGTGATAAATGCCCACAAAGATCCACTCAGTAGGAGAGTGGGGTGAAATGAACGCCCACTATGCATTAAAGGCTCTATCACCCCAAAATAGTCACTCAAGGATTCCCCTCCTTAAAAGCAGTGAATTTTGACTTGGAGACCTTTGAATAGCCAATGGAGATGACTAGGTGCCATGTTGGCATGTTGGGTGCGATGTAGGCTCGGGTCTTTTCTAACTGTATCATTTTGCAACCCAAATCGAACTTCAATTACTTTTTTTGAAATTATGTCCCTTTGATCATTTCCTTCCTTACATTTACCTGCTTGGGAATTCATCTTCTTGAGATAGATTGGACCTTCTAGCTTTTGATCTTGGGTTTCCAGAGGAAATTCAAGATGTACTTGAACTTTGATCTTTGAAGTCCTAAACCTTGAATGCCTTGAACTAGATCACTTGAAAACCTGAAATGGAATTCTGGGACTTCAAGGTCTTCCTTGAACATCTGGGACTGGAATTCTTACTCCTACAAAATAAAGTAATTGACATAAGAATCGTGCAAGAAATTTAAAATACAACACAAAAATTCTTCCATATTATCTCTCTAAAAATCCTTTCTCTGTAAAAATTCTCCACTTCAGAATTACTTCTCTTCGGAATTCCTCTCTGATTTTTTCTACAGAAACTCTCTTTAGAAACTCCTCTCTTCAAAATTCCCATGCCTTCCTCTTGATTTTCAAATCCGGTTGAGAATTCCTTTTCTTCAAAACTCCACACCTTCTCTCTCTAGAAATCCTTTCTCCAATATTCGCACGCCTCTCGCTTTTAATTTTTCCAAAAAAAATCCCTTCAAGGCATTTAACTTCACCAACAAGCTTCATTCATGGACACACACACTTGGAGAGGTTGGAGTTCAAATATGTAGGTAATTAAGTTAGTTCCAACTTTTGATTACATTCCACCACCTTACCTTGGATTTCCCACATTTAACCAAATTTCAAATCAATCTTTGATTTTCCACACTTGGCCCAAGTTTTAAATCCATCTTTGCAATTTCTCCCCTAGGCGTTGATGAACATAGGCATATAGTTCCAACACTTAAATAAATTTCCACCTCTTTCATTTTCATCAAATCAATCTTTGTCATATCACCTTGGGTGTAGATTTGACTAGGTGGCGGAATCTTGAATTTCAACCCATTTTTCTTGAGGTTTGTATTTCAGCGCTCTTGGGCGCACATGTGCCTTGGTAGTGGATTTTGTGCCTTGAAGAATTTTCCTTGAACATGTAGAATTTGCACTTGAGGGCATATTTGAGTTCATGTCGTGGATCTTTCACTTAGAGAGGAAATCCATGATCTCCATGGATTTGCGCCTATGAGTGCAACATAAGCCTTATGGAGGATTTTATCCTCTGCGACGAATTCCATGACCTCCTTGCATTAGCGCTCTGGGGCGCAAGTTGACTCTTGAGGAGGATTTTCCACCTTGTAGATTTTCCTTGGTCATCATGAAATGGCGCTCTAGGGCACAAATTAGACCAAATGGAGGATTTTGTTATTTTTAAACATTTCCATGACCTGTTTAAATTGGCGCTCTAGGGCGCATCTCAAGCCTAGTGGGGTAATCTGTGCCTTGGGCGTGAATCCATGACCCTGGTGGATTAGCGCTCTAGGGCACAAATGTGCCTTGGTAGAGGATTTTGTTCATGACTTAGTCATTTTTTTTCAACTTTCCTTGCATATAAAATATAACATTTAAGTATAAGTCACGAATATAACATTTAAGTATACTTTAAGTTATATTTTATATATTTACTGTCAGGATGTTTAAGAGTGGTTTTAGATTTTCAAGAGTTATAATGGAGATTCTAGATTTTAGAAGATCTTAAAAAATTTCAGACTCCAAATTTCAGTAATCAGAATGCTTCCATCAACAATCTTTTCCACAGCTTTTTTTTTAAGATTTCTAATAAATTTGATACTAGAACAAGGATTTTTCCCAGAATTTTCACATCTTTTCCAGGATTAGAATCGGGAATCTTCACAACTTTCCATGCTTTTTCAATGCTTTTTCAATGCTTTTTCCACCTTTTGATGCTTCAGACTTATTCATTTTCACTCATTCGTCTAGAGATGGATGCTTTTCTGATTGTCATGTCGGATCAAGAAGTGGATGCCTTTTCTGAGTTCTCTTTTAGGTTCTTTTTCAATGCTTTTTCACTTTTCCTCAAGGCAACTAGTCATTTTCACTCATTCGTCTGGAGATGGATGTTTTTCTGATTGTCATGTCGGATCAAGAACTAGATGCCTTTTCTAAGTTCTCTTTTAGGTTCTTTTTCAATACTTTTTCACTTTTCCTCAAGAGTTGCCTTTTTACGAGATGCTTTTTGGGTGCCCCTTTTTAGAAGATGCTTTTTAATGATATGCTTTTTCAGACTTAGTAAATTTTCGAGCAACTGCAAACTTATTCAACTTTCCAGATATAGAACTAGATACCCTTTTTCTTCTTCCTCAATCAGTGCTCATCTAACCTAACAAAAATAGACTTACTATAAATAGTAAGTTTGTTTAAATGCAAAATTAGGGCAAGATAAGACACGGTGAAACTTACTAAAACTAGACATTGCTAAAAATAGTTACTTCCAAACTCAAAATAAGGTCATTCCAAGACGCAGTGAAACTTACTAAAAATAGAAATTTCCAAAAATAGCATGTCAAAACGTTCAAAATTTCACAGGCATTATTTCTTAAAGATCAATTCTCATTCACACTTGACCTAATTCACTAACAAACACAGTTTCCATTCTAGTAGCCAAAGGTGGACAACTATTTTCTTCTAGACTTAGCCAATATCACCAATTCTCATTTAAAACATAGGGAACCTTAGGGGACTGAGCCAAAAACTACCAAGAATGAAAGCCAAAAAGAAAAGACCTACAACAAAAAGAGGGGGTCCCCATTTGCAATGGGGCAATGTGTGAAAAGGTCACAGCATGTACCAGGTGAGGTATCAGTGGTCAATCAATCCTCTACCCTAGGTCCAAGAGTGGATGGCATCCCTCTTGGCCTCATGTGGCCCTTGTCATCCATATGAGGGAATGTACCTAGTGAGGTATCCAAAGTTGATCAATCCTCTACCCTAGACCAAGAGTGGATGCCATCCCTCTTGGCCTCATGTGGCCCTTGCCATCCATATGAGGGAGTGTACCTAGTGAGGTATCAATAGAAAATCAATCCTCTACCCTAGGCCCAAGAGCAGATGACATTCCTCTTGGCCTCATGTTGCCCTTGCCATCCATACGAGGGAGTGTACCTAGTGAGGTATCCAAAGCCAATCAATCCTCTACCCTAGGCCAAGAGCGGATGGCATCCCTCTTGGCCTCATGTGGCCCTTGTCATCCATATGAGGGGATGTACCTGGTGAAGTATCTATAGCCAATCAATCCTCTACCCTAGGCCCGAGAGCAAATACCATTCCTCTTGGCCTCATGTGGCCCTTGCTATCCATATGAGGTGTACGTAGGGAGGTATCCAAAGCTGATCAACCCTCTACCATTACCACCCTTATCATCTTCCTATGATTAGAGTTCCTTATCATAACGAATAACCATACATATAAGAGTTGCACATTTTTCCATATATTCTTCAAATAAAGGTCACATAGTAATAATGCCATATTCATACACATTATTCATAAGCAAGAAATCATAAATAAGAATCCAATATGTCTTTACTATCAGAACCGATACTTCATACCAATTTATAAATAGTATTTAGGTTCTTTATACTTGAGTGAGATACTATAAAATAAATTTTCCTGGTTCAATGCCTTCTTTCAATGCTTTCCTTCAATACATAAAATCTTTCCTTGTAGCAGAAGACTCATGTCCTTTCCAAGGTCATATCTCTTCAAAATTAATGCATCCCTTCATTTTCACAAATCACCTCTTTTCCCTTCTTCCGAAAATAATCATTAAAATCACCATTGCTTATTATTAATATATATTTCTTTAGTTAACCGGTCATCTTCTTTGCAAGAGTGGTGTCCCCTTAGAGTGCTCTTTCTTTACTAACTCAAATTTTTGTCATCCTCATATCAGTTCGCCCAAGAATATCACATCCTTGCTGACCTTAATCATATGTTGTTATTACATTAGATTGCTGCCCAAAAGGGATCGCTTCATCCCATATCAACATGTCGATCTTCCTGCATATGTGCCTCATTATGTCACGAGAGTATGTTGATTAATTTTCTGGGGTAGAGTTTTCTTTTCTCCTATCTAATATATTTCAAGGAAATTATAGTCTTAAATAAGACAATTTTCTGATGAATGATGTCTATCTAGGAACTCATGTCAAGGACATGACAATAGTGTCATCCACAAATTGTTGGTGAGAAGCAAGGGGTAAGGAAGACGCAGCTTTTATGCCTTTGAGCATTTTTTAATGAAGGACTTTAGCCACAATAATGAACAAATAAGGAGGATCACCTTGTCTAACCCCTCTAGCACATTAAAAGTATCCCCTAGAGAACCGAAATAGAGCACTTTGGAGTAGTAACATGGGCTTTAATTAGTTTAGAAATCTTCCTTTATAGATAAACTTCTACTGAACAATTAACAAAAAAGGCCAAGAGACTCCCTCATAGACCTTGGATATATCCAACTTTAAAACCATGCCTGCCTTCTTACTTAACTCCATAGAATAGTTAAATTTATGGGTGGATAAAACCACATCTAAAATTTGTCCTCCTTTAACAAAGGCTTTTATTCGGAGAGATAAGCCTACTAAGAACAGCTTTCAGCCTATTCACAATAAATTCGGAAAAAAATTTGTACACTGTATTGCATAAACAATAGGTCTATAATCTTGCGTAGAGGAAGCATTATCTTTCTTAGGAATAAGTGTTATAAAGGTGGAGTTAAGCTGATTCAAAAGTCTTCAAGATCTGAAAATATCACTAGCAGCATTAAGATCAATTGAAATGAAATCCCAGAAATCTTGAAAAAAAAAGAGGAAACCCATCTGGCTCAGGAGCCTTATAATCGACAAAAGAGAAAACCGCACTTTTAAGTCCTTGAAGAGAAACAAGTTTCGCTAGATCCTTGAGATCTTGATCAGTAATCACATTAGCAATAACATCAAGTAGCTCATCCAACCCCGAGAAGTCAAGATTAGAATCAGCAAGAATTACTTTAAAGAAAGGAACAATAGCTTCAGCAATCTCATTCTCTTCTGATAGAATATTACCAACCTTTTGTTCAGAGTCCTAATTTTGTTTCTACTGTTGTGTTTCATTGTGGATTGGTGAAAAAATTTTGTATTCCTATCCCCTTCATTTATCATTGAATCCTTGATTTTTGTTTCCAGAAAACTTCCTCCATCTTAGACAACTTTGTTCATTCAGTGTGCAGCTCATGTTCGTTGGCACAAGTTTCCATATCATTATTACCTTCCTCTATTTTCCCCTAAATGTCTTGAAGACTTGTAGCAATAATCTTCTTCTTATGGAAAATATTACCGAAAGACATCTTATTCCAACCTTCGACCCTCTCTTTAACACTTTTTAGTTTCTGAGCTTGGTAATACATTGAAGTACCACCAACTCTCAATCATATCTTTAAATTCAAGGTGAGAAGTCCACATTATTTCATACCTAAAGAGAAAGGGACCCTTGGCAACAGCATCATCCCAACAAAGAAGAATAGTGTTGTGATCAGAGCCTATTCTGGGAAGAACCAATAAGGAAAGTTTTGGAAGGATGTTCCAATCATTAGAAATCAAGAATCTATCAAGTTTAACTTGGATAAGTTTAATACCTTGCCTCCTATTTGACCAAGTAAACAAGGAACATTGTAAATCTATATGAATCAAACCCATAGAAGAAAGAAAATCAGCAAGATCCATCACACGGTCAAAGAAGTCATCCAAACCTCCCAACTTTTTAGATGGAAATGGGGAGGTGATAAATCACCACCTAGCATCCAACAATCATTTTGTCTTCCTAAGATCAGAGAAGTAAGAGGATTCCAAAGAAAAGCTCTAGAAGCCCTAGAATAAGGAGCATAACTATTGAGCAAATTCCATTTTGTTGAGGTATTAAAGTCTTCTCAAGAGATCATTAAGTTGTTTTTACAGTGATAGACTTTGGTGCCCTTAAATCTTGCAGGATTCCATAAGGTAGCAATACCACAAGCACCCTATGCATCACTCACACAACAATAAGCAGAAGGCCAAATATTCTTAAGAATCTAATCAAAGGTAGATTGTTTCATTTTAGTTTCTTGAATAAGCAAGATATAATTTTCAGATCCACTAAACAACTCTTCATTAGATATTGATTAAAAGGGCTATTCAATTCTTGAATGTTCAAGACATTAGCTTTATGACTAACTTGAAAAGAAGTCCGTACCACCTTGATACTGACAATAGGAGGCATCGCCTTCAAAGCCATCATTTCTTCTATTTTCTAGGTCTCAAAAGTCTTTCCAACATTTTATGTCTTTCGGTGGCTACATCACAAGCAGTATCATGAATTCTAGTATCCCTATGGGATGGTGTGCCTTGCTTATTTTCTCCCCCCAAATCCCTAGTAGAGAAAGTGATTCTTGCAAGTCTTTACTTTGACTCCCAAAGAAGCTAAAGAAAGCACCATCTTCCATAGTCACCTTATTAGGAAACATAACATTTGTAGCCAACAATACCGCTTTTATCACCATATTAATTTCTCTTTCTTCCAAATCTTTGTTCATCTTTAGAAGTACCTTCTTATGCAAAACAAAGGTAGGCTACTTTGCTTTCTTTATCCTTAATCATATCATAATCGTCATGTACCTGATCCCTTATTACCTCGACTTCCTTCACTTGATCTCTCTTACACTAATGAGAGATCATTCTCCACCAAATTCTCAATTTGATTACTAGTATTCATCTCCAAGGCTAGGGATTTTGGAACATAAATATTTTTCTTTTGACCAGGCACCATTTTAATTTTTACTATTAGTTGTCTCTTGCGTGCATCTCTCAAATGGCCAAATCTTTTACAAATCTGACAAAAGACACTAGCATTTTCATACTCAATGGGTTGGATCCACTTTTCATATCTTGATTTCAAAATATGCTAGAAGGTAAAGCCGAGTTAACAACTAAATTGGCACAAATTCTTGCAAACACCAGTCTAGACTTTTGCCAGGTTACTTTATCAACGAGCAAAAGGCCAAAGGAATCAGCAATTCCTTAACAGATTTCGTTCTTCCAAAACTCCAAAGGTAGACACGAAAGGCAAATCCAAGTTGGAGCCATTGAACCCAGATCTGCCAATAGATCAAACCAAGTTTCCATTACATAATGAGAGTAAAGTCTTATAATTTTCATCAAAATCCCATGGGCCACCAATGAGCACCTTAATCGGATAATGATTAACCACAAAGCTAAAAAGGAATAGGCCATTAGCCGTTGCACTAATATTGACACTACCCTTAAGCTTCCAAACAACATCTGCCTATTCCCTAGCTTGGTCAATGTTAGGACGAAAGGCAAGAAACTTACCACCCAAGGACAATTGAAGCTCAACAATCGCTTCGTTCATTCAATTAGCAGGGACTACGACCTCTAGCCCTTCCACAGTTCATGAGACCTTTGTAGGATCCAAAACCATCAACTTCACAATATTTGGGGTTTTAACACCAACCAATTTATCCACAAAGAAGGCAAGGTACTCAAAAACAAAAGTCAACCATATGGAGGAGATACTGGAACCTTTTCAAGGTCCAAACCATTAACCATCAAAGAGGACGAAGCTTTGTTCATCCATGTTCCTTCCTTTGCTGCCACAGAAACAGCCATGATGCTCCATTAAGAAAATTCTCAATTGTTGACTTCAAAAAAATTTGAAATTGCAGAGTGCGCTTATAATGGTAACCCTGTTTGCTATTGAATTTTTTTGCGCTTTTTGAATCCAATTTATAGATTAGGCATTATGTCAAACAGTTGGCACATACTAAAAGAAGAGTTTGCTTAGAGGTGTTATGTACTATTTCCTTTTTCTAGTTTTGCATTGTTTTAAACAATATTTATAGTGCATGGCCAAAAGATAAACAACACAAACTTCAATTCAGAATGTTCCTGACCTTATTAGATGGCAAAATTGATTCTCATAAGAGAAGCATGGAAAGATATTGGATGTCCACCAACAAATCAATGAAGAAAAAAAACTATGATATGCATGTGCCTCCGAACCAATAGTAATTGTCCTAAAACAAGGCTTGAGAATAGGTTTGTACTGACTCAAAAATGATGAACAAGTCTCATGAACCAAGTCTCCATTAAAACCAACTCCTTGATCCCCTTGTTCTTTCATAGATATTCATCAACCATATTACAGTCTGGAGTTGCAATCATCAACATACATTTGCAGCAGACTTATCTCAACTCTGCTCTGTTAATTTCTTAGTGCCCAAGGACAAGGAGAAAATACTTTCCCTAATTTTGTCCACTATGCATTGGTTTGTTTGCCTCAATTACTGAATACACATATTCCGATCGCCATCCAAACATTTGTTCATGGCTCCAAGGAAACTGATACTGTGTAATCTTTAAAAGTCAAGCACTGAAGAAGATAATAAACGGCTATGGAATGTTACAAGCTCCACACCAAACAAGATGAAGAGTCATGCTAGATTATATAACTCCCAACAATCCTCAAACCACTAGATTGGTGGAACGGCATGTAGAAATAATATGATTGGCAGCTTATTCACAAATTAGCATAGACAAGGGAAACTTGCTTGCTCACAATTATCATAGACGAGTCACCAGTAAATCCATCCTTGCTCAAAAATAGTGTTGAGCTTGTATCTGTCACTCCATCAACAGGAGGGTATATTTTGTAACAATTTGCAAGGCTCATAAATAAATCCTTCGAGTTCTCCAAGTTTCCAAAGCTCGAACACTATAATAGTTCTAAATGTTATTCCGCCCAATTGTACACAACCATAATATTATCGCAAATCACCCAACATTAATATATCCTAGAGATTATTTCATATAATTGCCTCTTTCCCTCAATAAATATGAAGTCCCACTTTATTAGAAATGAATCCTTTGGTTTATTTTACTAGCAATATAAAACATCAAACATTGCATAAGTCAACCTCCCCTTAGGTTATTCGGTAAAATCAATTAGATAGTTCCTTCACCAATATGTCTGTCGCAAGAGCTTTATGGCAATAGCAAATTAAAATATTTCATTTACCAACTCTATGAGCCAATTCAAAATTTAATCCTTTGCTTAATAAAATCAACGTACTCAAATCAATGGGTTCTCTTGACATTCGGCAGATAATAAATAATCTTCAAGTAAAACGCACATCAAATGTAATATAATATCCAGAATAAATTAAATCCTTATTTTCCCCAATTCTAATATAAATACCTCATTCAACAAATATCTGTATTTTCTGCATCAGATATAAATACCTTTATTCCTATAAATTTGTCTTGTAATGAGACTTCACAAATTTAAAACCTCCTGAGAACTGAACAGTGAACTACAATAGTGAATTTTGAATGAATCCACACCAAAGATGGATTTGGGTTTCCATCCAAACCACTAAGAAATCCTAAAGGTTTCCGTCCTCGGGTTTCAAAACGAAAAGAAGCTCCAAAATTCTCCAAGAGAAAATAATAAACCAAGCTTGTCTAAATAAACCCCTCACTGTCCTTTTTAAGCCCATTGCAATGACTCTTGACTTTCCTTCTTCCTGCCTCTTCATATTCCTTTCTTTTGTCTTTTAATTTGATTTCAAATAAGGGAGTAATAATAAAATGACTTTATTAAATATTCACTGAACTCACCATTAAAGTCATTTAAATAACTTTTTAAATAATTAAATTAAGTTGCCATTAAATTTATTATTTTTGACAACTTAAAATTTGAATTATTTAATTGATTTCCAATGTCGGAAAAAAGGGACATTACAGTCCTCCATTCCCGGAGATTGCTGGCCCTCAAGCAATCTACACTGTCCTCTCCTTGAGTAAGACCATCCTCATCAAAATGTTTGTCAATAACAACTTCCAAGTCACCAATATAGAGATCCAAATATCTCTTACCGATAACAACAGCTGAATTCATCTCCTCACAAGCATTTGTGTTATTTTGTTGGAACAAACTGTGGAATTCCTATCTTCTTCATCACTGGTCCAAACTTCTTTGGCTGACTTATCTTCCTTACTAACCCCACAATTGTGACCAAGTGTTGAAGTCTCCTAACATGTGAAACAAATCTGCTCCCTTCTCATTTGGTTCTTACTCTTTTTGGGAGACCCTGCAACCTGTAAGCCCATTGAGATTAGTTCATTTCCAGTTATTTGTTTCTTGAACCTTTCAATCTTTTGCTCAATCAACCCTTTTGATAACTCATAAGCCATCGGTGAGATATTATTCTCCTTTCTCTAAATGGCTAACAAATCTAATTGAAACTGCCTGCAGATATCATCATCTTCATCTAAGATTAAAGACATGATAGTTTGCATACAAGCCCTCAGATTGTTTGGATGATGTTTCTTCATTTGGGTTAAGCATTGAAACATTTGAAGAATCAAATCATTACATTAGAGATCAATCATAATGGAAAATGGTTTGACTCTTGACATAATTTCTAAAATCTTATCCCTCTTACCAAAGGTAGGGCCTTTAACATCATGTAACCTATTAAAACTCTTCACAATCAGCTGCAAAACCTTCCTTAGTACATCATCATTATAGGGTGCTACAGGAGTTGTTATTCATGTAACCTCACTGAGACATGAAGCAAATACAAGTCTAACATCTTTATGTGGATGTTCCATAAACTTGTGTTAGACCAAAACAAGCATCAAGGGCTGCAAAGGCCAATTAAGAAGCCTCCAATCTGACTGGTCTACTTTAGACAAATATGAATCTAATTCTTCCAACTTAGAGAGAACACCATCAAGGAAATTTCATGGACTCCAATTGTAATCCAATTAAAAAGAGTCAATTTCCTACTTTCTTTTCTTTTTGCAAGTCCCTTAGCCAATCACCATTAAATGTGTCATTAAATTCTTTTGAGAAAAGATCACCTTTTTTATCTGCTCTTGTCTTCATCTTTCTTACTAGACCCTTAAAGATGATAGGATACGCCTGCTCTAATATCATTGTAATAGGCAACCCTTGTTTGCCACTAAACTTATTTGCGCTCTTTGAATCTCCAATTTATAGATTAGGCATTATGTCAAACAATTGACACATAATCAAAGAAGTGTTTGCTTGCAGGTGTTATGTACTATTTCCTTATTCTAGTTTTGCATTGTTTTAAACAATATTTATATTGCATGGCCAAAACATAAACACAAACTTCAATTCAGAATGTTTCTGACCTTATTAGATGGCAAAAACGATTCTCATAAGAGAAACACGGGAAGATATTGAATGTCCACCAACAAACCAAAGAAGACAACAAACTATGATATGCATGTGCCTCTAAACCAATAATAACTGTCCTAAAACAGGGCCTGAGAACAAGTTTACACTGACTCCAAAATGATGAATAAGTCTCACAGACCAAGTCACCATTAAAACCAACTCCTTGATCCCCCTTGTTCTTTCATAGGTATTCATCAACCATATTACATTTTGGAGCAGCAATCATCTACAAACATTTGCGGCAGACTTATCTGGACTCTATTGATTTCTTAGTGCCCAAGCACAAGCAGCAAATACTTTCCCTAATTCTGTTCACTATGAATTGGTTTGTTTGCCTCAAGTACTAAATACGCATATAATCTCCAATCGTTGTCTAAACATTTGTTCATGGCTCCAAGGAAACTGATATTGTGCAATCTTTAAAAGTCGCGCACTCAAAGAAGACAATACACAACTATAGAATATTACAAGCTCCACACCAAAGAAGATGAAGAGTCGTGTCAAATTATATAACTCACGGCAATCCTCAAACCACTAGATTGGTGGCACAGCATGTAGAAATAATATGACCAGCAGCTTATTTCACAAATTAGGATGGACAAGGGAATCCTACTTGCTCACAATTATCACAGACGAGTCACCAGTAAATCCACCTTGCTCAAAAATAGTGTTGCACTTGTATCTGTTGCTCCATCAACAAAAGGATATAATTCATAACAGTTCGCAAGGCACATAAATAAATCCTTCAAACTCTCCAAGTTTCCAAAGCTCGAACACTATAATAGTTCCAAATGTTATTCCGCCCCATTGTCCGCAGCCATAATATTATCACAAATCACCCAACATTAATATATCCCAAAGATTATTTCATATAATTGCCTCTATCCTTCAATAAATATGAAGTCCCACTTTAATAAAATGAATCCTTCGGTTTATTTTATTAGCAATATAAAACATCAAACATTATATAAGTCAGCCTCCCCTTAGGTTATTCGGCAAAATCAATTAGATAGTTTCTTCACCAATATGTCCGCCGCAAGAGCTTTACGGCAATAGCAAATTAAAATATTTCATTTACCAACCATATGAGCCGATTCAAAATTTAATCCTTTGTTTAATAAAATCAACAGGCTCTCTTGACATTTGGCACATAATAAACAATCTTCAGTTATAACACACATCAAATGTATTATAATATCTAGAACGAAATAAATCCTTATTTTCCCCAATTCAAATATAAATACCTTGTAATGTTCCTGACCCCTAGTGGACTGGCTGACCGGACCTCGGATGGACTGCTTCTGGCGTACTGGAGGTGCAGGCCATACGAAGCGGATTGACTGCACAGGCAGGCCGTACGGTGGAGGTAGGCAGTCCGTACGGAGGACGGAAGGCAGGCCGTACGGTGGGAGGAGGTAGGTCGTACGGTGTGAGACTGGTCGTACGGTATGGCTGAGAGGCCGTACGGTTGTGTTTGGAGGATGCACGAAGGATGTCTGGAGGGAATGCCTACGAAGTATGAAAAGCCTTCTTTACTGCAATGCAATAACTTAGCAATTCACCAGATGTTAACAGGTGCACAGAACAATGAAGTACCGAATATAGAACAATTGCCAGGAGATTATATTATGAATAATGAAGTACTTCGGATTTGCCAAATCCGATACAAGCAGAACAAACAGAGTAGGGTGAGGGTTGAATCCCACCGAAACTGCAACAGGCCAAATAGGGAAGGTCTTTCACTTCCGAAGTGGCACACACCAGAACTCCAATTGGAATTCGCAATAATAATAAAAATATCAAAACTCAACATGAGAAATACATCCTACACGCCGGTCATAAATACCCATCGGACAAACTCCCGAGGTGTACAAATAAAGCCGACACGACACACTAACACCTACGCTAAAATAAAAGATGGGTCCGGGATAAGCTAAATCGACCGGAACCCAAATACGAGTTTATTTTATTTATTTAATAATGGGGACATTACAGTCCTCTCGTCCCAAAGATTGCTTGTCCTCAAGCAATTGTAGATTCGGATGATTCAGAATTTGCTTGCCCTCCCAGGTAGCATCCTCCAACGAAAGGTTCTTCCAACGCACCAGAAATTCTTTGACCGTACGAGTCCTCAACTTTAGCCAGCTCCAGAACTAACTTCCTTTCTCCGTCGAGGGGTGGTAAATCTTCAGACACAGTGACATGTTGCCCCACCGCCTTCTTCAGGCAAGATACATGAAATACATTGTGAATCCTGCTTCCCTTGGGTAGATCCAGTTCATAGGCAACCTCACCCACCTGTTTGGAAACACGGTAGTGCCCGTAGAAACGCTGCCTCAATTTCTCCTTCCCAAATGCCTTCTGGGACGACTGCCTGTATGGCTAAAGTCGAAGGTATACCAAGTCTCCCACTTCAAAACTCTTCTCAATGCGATGCTTGTCAGCATACATTTTCTGTTGATTCTGAGCCCGTGGGAGATTTTCCCGAAGTGATCTTAGGATATCTATTCCTTCCTGCAGCCAATCTTTTGCCTTTGGTGCGCGACTATCTCCCAACGCCATGTCCACGAATGAAGTTGGTTCATACCCGTACAAAGCTTTGAAGGGAGTCATTCCGATGGACATGTGATAGGTGGTGTTGTAACAGTGCTCCCCCAGATGTAGCCACTTGACCCATGCTTTCTGTTGTGCGGACACATAGTTTCTGAGATATCCTTCCAGCCACTTGTTCACGATCTTTGTCTGTCCGTCAGTCTGCGGGTGGTAGCTTGTGCTGGGTGACAACTCTGTTCCTGCCAGTCGAAATAGTTCTTTCCAGAAAGTACTGAGAAAATGACTGTCTCGGTCGCTCACTATGTTCTGAGGGAGTCCATGCAAGCGAAACACCTCCTGGAAGAACAAGTCTGCCACCTGTGCTGCTTGGTATTCCCTTGAAATAGCAAAGAAGTGTGCATACTTGGTCAATCTGTCAACCACCACAAAGATGCAATCTCTTCCTTGCACCTTCGAAAGCCCAGTAATGAAATCCATTGAAATGCTAGTCCATTTTTGCTCGGGAATCGGCAATGGCTGAAGTAGACCTACTGGCATAGTGTGTTCTGATTTGTTTTGCTGACAGGTAGGACATTCCCGGACATATCGGAGGACATCATTCTTTAAGCCCTTCTAGGAGAACCTTTCCCTGATCTTCCTGTAAGTCTTCAAATATCCCTGATGCCCGATCAAAGGTGAGTCATGTATCTCCTTCAGAATCTTCGCCTTCAATTTGGATTCGGGTTCCAAGTATATTCTGCCTTTGTAGTATATAATATCATCAACCACCTTGTATCTGTCATCTTGTCCTTCGCCGTCCAGCAACTGACATGCGAAAGTATTCTTCGAATACTTAACCAACAGGTGTGATCTCCAATCGGTTGAGATTTGAGATAAAGAGCATATCGTTGGCCATCTTGACAAGGCGTCAGCCACCACATTATTTTTTCCCTTTATATATTCAATGTCAAAATCAAAAGCTTGTACTTTACTTACCCACTTTTGTTGCCATTCATTGAGTTCCCATTGTTCTAGGAAGTGTCGAAGGCTGTTATGATCTGTACGCATGGTGAACTTGGCTCCGACGAGCTACTGTCAAAATTTTGTCAAGGCGTGCATGATGGCGAGCATCTCCTTGTCGTAAATGGAATACAATTTCTCGGTTCCCAAAAGCTTCTGACTCTCAAATGCAATCGGGTGATGGTCCTGCATCAACACGGCCCCAATACCCTCTCCGGAGGCATCACACTCCAAAATGAAGGGCCGGTTGAAATCTGGAAGTGCCAGCACCAGGCAAGAGCTCATGACCTCTTTGAGCCTTTCAAAAGTTTGTTGTGCCTGTTCGCTCCATTGGAATGATCCTTTCTTTGTTAGGTCCGTCAATGGTGCACTGAGTTGTGAGAATCCCTTCACGAACTACCTATAATAAATGCACAACCCGAAGAATCTGCGCAGGTCTGAGAGAGTCTTTGGCGAGGGCCAATCCAGAATGGCTTGAATCTTTTCCTGATGCACTTGAACCCATCGCCCACTGACAATGTGCCCGAGGTACAATATCTTCGTCATCCCAAACTCACATTTTGACCTTTTGGCAAACAAGGACTGTGATTCCATAATCTCCAGTATTTCATCAAAATGCTTCAAATGTTCCTCCCGTGTCTTACTGTATATGAGTATGTCATCAAAAAAATACCGATAGAAACTTACGCAGTTGCTTGCTAAAGATGTGATTCATACAGGACTGGAATGTGGCAGGAGCATTGGTCAATCCAAATGGCATGACCAGGAACTCGTAATGCCCATAGTGGCAGTGGAAGGCTGTTTTCTCCACATCTTTTCCTCTCATACGGATCTGATGATACCCAAATCGGAGATCTATTTTTGAAAAATAGACTACATGCAGTTCATCCAACAGCTCGTCAATCCTAGGAATAGGGTACCTGTTCTTGATGGTTTTCTTATTTAATGCACAGTAGTCCACACACATCCTCAGAGTTCCGTCCTTCTTCTTGACCAGTACGACGGATGATGCAAAGGGGCTGGAACTGGGCCTGATCCATCCCTTGTCGAGAAGTTCCTGTATTGTTGTTTCAATTTCATCTTTAAACCTTTTAGGATGGCAATACGGTGTGGTGATGACAGGTTGGGCGCCAGCCTCCATCTCGATAGTGTGTTCAAAACCACGGTGCGGTGGTACGCCTGATGGTATGTCAGCAAAAACTAATTGATGCTTATCCAACACATTCTGAAGTTCCTCATCCTAATAGAAGTTAGGTTGTCCATGTACTAGTTCTGATGAGATAAACAGTGTGTGGCCCAAACCATATCGTCGTGCCTGAGGATGGCCTCCATCCGTCGGGCAGAAATTTCCCTCAGTCCTCCATTCGACATTCCCCTCAGAAAAACTTTCTTTCCATCCACCTCGAATGAAAATCCATCTGTTTGAAACTCTGTGTGTATTCATCCAATGTTTCCATCCACTGGATGCCGAGGATGACTTCCATGTCCAAATCAACTACGAAGAAGTCATCTATCACCATGTGGTTACCCATAGAAATGCTCAGTTGTGGGACCAGATGGGTGCAAGACAAAATGCTTCCTCTTGCCACCTTGACGTCGAATCCTTGGTGTGCCTCTGTTTGTAAACCCCTTCGTTTGACTAGTGAGGAGTTGATGAAGTTGAGGGTAGCCCTGCTGTCTAGCATGACCACAACCCTCTGTCCCTGGAGAGTACCCCGTACCCGGAAGATAGTGCATCTCGGGGTTCCAGCTAAAGTAGCAATGTACCCGCCTCTTTTCAACAATGTGGCAATTCTTTCTACACGGTTTAGGTTAGCTTCTCGAGCGGCTGGCTGTTCGTCTTCCTCAGCTTCTGGTGCATATTCTTCCTCTTCATCATCTGACATTATTTCAATATAGTGGATTTTTCCCTTGCCTAAGCAATGATGTCCAGGTTCCCATGGTTCCCTACAATTGAAGCATAGCTTCCTCCTTCTAAGCTCCCGTCGAGTAGCCTCATCCAGTAGAGGTCTCTTTGGTGGAGGTTTGTTGTCCTTTTCTTTGGGAATAAGGGGTGGTTTGGACTCTGCATAACTCCTGGAGGAGGAAGAAAAAGATGTTGACATGTTGCATGCCTTCTTGATTGCCTCTGTGAGTGTGATGGGATTGAACCCCTTCACCCATCCTCTCAAAGGTTCTGCCAACCCATCCATGAATAGCACGACCAATCATCTCTCCGAAATATCAGTTACCAGGACTGATAACCTTTGAAATTCTGTAATGAAATTGTCCACAGTACCCGTTTGTTTCAACTGAGCCAAATCTTTGAAATTAAGCTCTGGATCTCTTCCATCAAAATAATCCATTAATCTCTCAATGAAATTAGCATAGGAGGTTATCTGGTCATGGCCCAAAGTAACCATGCCATGATGCCACCATTCGTGAGCTAACCCTTCCAGATGTAGGGCCGCGAATTTTATGGCTTCATCCTCTAGCATAGGGTTGAGCTGGAAATAGGTGTCGGCCTTCTGCACCCAGGCCCTAGCTGTGGTGGAACCAAAACCATCAAAAGTTGATAAATTAACTTTACCGATCTTTCTCCTAAGGTTGTCATTATAGTAGCCACCCCGATTGTTGCAGCCTGAATATCTCATTCTCAGATCTACATAATCCTTGTAGGTTACATCCCCTTCCAGATTTGCATTCTTCTAGTCCTCCTAAAGTTGATCTTACATATCTTGGAATGTAGGTGGTTCTCTGTGTTGTGCTTCCGTTCGAGGGGAGAAGGTGGGCATCGACGGTCGAGAGCATGTTGGTTCGGGGTTTTCCCTACTTGCAACAGAATTGTCACTTTGCATATTTTGCTCTATGGATGCTTTGCCTTTAGCCAATTTTCGCAATGTCTCCTCCATGAGTCGCTGAGTGTCATTGATTTGCATTTGGTTTCTGGTGAGTTCTCTTAGCAATGCCATGACTTCAGTGGCAGGATCCTGTTGATCTTCCATTCTATCAGTCGAATGATATTTGTTTCTTCTCCTGGTATATACTTGCATTCAAACCCACAAGCTGGCAGAATCACCAGCTCTGATACAACTATAATGCTCCTAACCCCTGGCAGAGTGGCTGACCGGACCTCGAATGGACTGCTTCTGGCGTACTGGAGGTGCAGGTCGTACGGAGCGGACGGACTGCACAGACAGCCCATACAGTGGAGGTAGGCAGGCTGTACAATGGAGGTAGGAAGGTTGTACGGTGGAGGTAAGCAGGTCGTACGGTGGAGGTGTAATTGGCCGTATAGTGCAGGCTGAAGGCCGTACGGTGGGAGAGGTTGACCGCACGGTCGCTGGCCGCACGAGGATGTCTAGCCGTACGGTACGGCTGAGAGGTCGTACGGTTGTGTTTGGAAGCCGCACGAAGGATGTCTAGAGGGAATGCCTGCGGAGTATGAAAAGCCTTCTTTACTGCAATGCAATTACTTAGCAATTCACCAAATGTTAACAGGTGCACAGAACAATGAAGTACCGAATATGGAACAATTTCCAAGAGATTATATTATGAATAATGAAGTACTTCGGATTTGCCAGATCCGATACAAGTAGAACAAACAGAGTAGGGTGAGGGTTGAATCCCACCGAAACTATAAGAAGCCAAATAGGAAAGGTCTTTCATTTCTGAAGTGGCGCACATGAGAACTCCAACTGGAATTCGCAATAATAATAAAAATATCAAAACTCAACATGAGAAATACATCCTACACGCCGGTCATAAATACCCCTCGGACAAACTCCCGAGGTGTACAAATAAAGCTGACATGGCACACTAACATCTACGCTTAAATAAAAGATGGGTCCGGGATAAGCTAAATCGACCGGAACCCAAATACGCGTTTATTTTATTTATTTAATAACGGGGACATTACATACCTCATTCAACAAATATCTTTACTTTTTGCAGCAGATATAAGTAACTTTATTCCTGCATATTTGTCTTCTAATGAGATTTCACAAATTTGTAACCTTCTCAGGACTGAACAATGAATTACATTAGTAAATTCTGAATGAATCCACACCAAAGATGAGATTTGGGTTTCTGTCCAAACCACCGAGAAATCCTGAAAGATTTGGTCCCCAAGTTTCAAAACACAAAGAAGCTCCCAAATTCTCCAAGAGAAAATAATGAACCAAACCTGTCTGAATAAACCCCTCACTGTCCTTTTAAAGCCCATTGCAGTGACTCTTTGCTTTCCTTCTGTTTGCCTCTTCATATTCCTTTCTTTTGTCTTTTAATTTCCCCTCTTTGCTTTCCTTCTGCCTACCTCTTCATATTCCTTTCTTTTGTCTTTTAATTTCCCCTCTTTTAATTTAATTAGAAATGAAGGAGTAATAATAAAATGACTTTATTAAATATTCATTGAACTCACCATTAAAGTCATTTTAATATTTTTTTAAATAATTAAATTAAGTTGCCATTAAATTTTTATTTTTTTACAACTTAAAATTTAAATTATTTAATTGATTTCCAATGGCATTCCTGTGATTTCTTCCTTCCTTTTTGTCCTTTTTTCTGCTGTAATACAGTCTAACATCATTTTTTCTTCTCTCCAACCAGCTACCTTTCATTATCAGCAGGTTAACAGAATTGATAGGATCTCAATTAAATGTGTGGGTTGAGCTTAGTATAGGATTGTGGGAGATAAATCATTGTGCAGGCTAAATGTATGTGGCTGCCCCTTGTCTAAATGTAGCTTGAGCCCATTTGGGCAAGGAAGGTTTCATGTAATAATGTAGATCTACACAAGTAAAGAAGCTTCCTATGTTTCTTAAATTACATGTGTTTCACTTTGCTGTAATTTCATAGGAGACTCCATTAATGGAGCTTGCAAACTAGGATTTGAAGTAGACTTGCATCTACATGGCTGCGGTCATAAACTGGTTAGAGGCTCAGCTATCTTATGCACTCTATGACTTGTGGCTAATGGAGATTCCTCCATTAATAGCTGACATGCTGGTGCATTTGTGCCCAGGCTCTTAAGTATACATAATGTTACACATTTAGCAAAAGTATGCACTTAAAGGTGGAAGAATGTGTCAATTATTAGTTCTGGAAATGCATGGTATAAGCCTATATTAAAGTTTACTGTAGTGTCAATATTTGAATAATGGTAAAAGTGAATATTGCTCTTTCTTTAGTTTTACAAATGGAACTTTTTAGTTTCTGGCATTTGTAGATCTATTATACATGCATCACTATTTTGGAAAACAATTGTACAGGAAAAGTAAAATACAATGGTAGAAGATGTCATTCCAAAGTTCAAACTGAATCAATATGATTTCATTGACCTCCAGAGTAAAACAGTAAGTTGTGAGTTGTTTATGAAGCTTGTGTATATTGCTGCATTAAACCTTGTACCTTGAACCAAAGAGTAAAATGTCTTGCAGGAAGAGTCTGATAAGGCAACTTTATCCTTATCAGTTAGAAACCTCTGGAGTTATAGTGCGGTTGCATGTGGGTGATAGAACTCTTTCAAGTATGAGCAGGAAACACCTCTTATTTAGCTATGAAATACAGTGAATGATTGACTATTTTGGAATTCCAAACAATGTTAAAAATATTTAGATGAGGCTCAAGACCTTTGCATCTCGGGTCTCACCGAACAGGAAGCCAGAGGGATTGCTGGTCTGAAGTACCCCATTGAATTTTGGACATTACAGAGCATCATCAATCTGCAAGCATATTGCTGCCAGACTATTTATGTGTATAGTCCGTAGGCATTGTTGCTTCATTAATATGAGATGCATATCTGGGAAATAGTAACGTTAATATAGTTGTGAGATAGTAAACATGTCCTAAAAATGTCATAATGATGCTCTGCCCTGGCTGCAATAACTACATTGAGTTCGAATTAATAATCAGCCCGTGTGGGAAATAAAAACAGTACCTCTCTGAGGGAACCCTAGTGAGAATCATTATAAGCACAGGGTTTTCGTATATTGGAATTTAGAAATGCAGATCTTACTTGAAAAATAGGAGGTTGGATGTGTTGTCCTAAATTTTGCATTCACAAAATTGAACAACACTACAGAATTTTCCTGTGAATTCGTAGGCGTTCCCTCTAAGTTTTGGTATTTCGAATAGTGCGTTTTCCTTATCCTTGAATAGTCCTAAATTTCACACTTTTCTATGTATTCTTTTTGCAGGTTTCCGTCAAGATAATCACCATATTCCTTGTTGAAATGAGTTTTTCTTCTCTACCAGCAAGCACTTGATTTTTGGCGCCCTTCAAGTCTTTTCTTCATTTTTATTGATTTTGCGTTTAGTTTTTAGTCTCGATTTTGCCCTAGGATTATAGTTTTTTTAATTACGCTCGTTTTGAGCTATCTTAGGTGTTAACCGGAGTTGTCTAGCTCAAGTTATTAAGGTTTTAAGCGTGCTGCAAGTGGGGTTTTTCTATCTGATTGCATGTTTTTGTTAAAATCCTTCAAAAGTGGGTTTTTTATTGCTAATTGCACGAAATAAAAATGTCATTTACATGTCAAATGGGTTTAGAACCCCACTTTAAAATTTTACATCATTCTAAGAAGTTTTACTTATAGTTTTTAATGGTTTAAATATGTGATGGAGTTTTTAAGTCCTTGTGCGTATTATATCATTCTTACTATAAGTTACATATAAAGATTATGTTTTAAATGCAATTAGGTGGGGTTTTTATTTATCATTGCATGTCATCATAATGCAAATCACTTTTATAACTCCACTATCAATATATTCTAAGTCTCAAATGCATAAAGGTGGGCTTTTTAAATGCAAATACATATGTTAAGTTAAAAACATATGCAAAAGCATATAACTTAACAGTGTAAGTGGGGTTTTGAGATGCGTTTGCATATTAGAAGCCCTTTATTATAAACCTTTTAATTTAAAAGCTTTATAGTGGCAGTTCCAACCCATTTACACATGTATTTGCATGTGAAAAGCCCGTTTTTAATAACTTAAAGACATAGTGGTGAATTTTGGAAGGAATGCATATGCGTTTAAATCTAAAAAACCCGTTTTTAAGTCTCTTATGCATTGAAAGGCCTTAAGTGGCAATTTTAAAAAGCCTTTGCACATTGTTTATACATGTGTTTGGCCAAGAAAAAGCCATCTACACCCCTAGTGGCGATTTTAGAGTGATTTGCATGTCTTTACATCCCCAAAATACATGCGTTTTACTTCCAAAAACCCGTCACTTTGCTGGCCATGCAAGAACACATCCATTATTGCATGTATTGGCACATCTAAAGCCCGTTTTAAGGGTTGAACAGCAAAAACGTAGGATTTGGGGCATGCAAATGAAGGTAAAAACCATGTTTTTTGAGCTGGATGTGAAAACACGTCATTAAAGTGTCTGTATTCTTCATTTTAAAGCCCGTTTTTGGGGCTGGAAGTTCAAAAACGGCTCAAGTATTTCATGTTTTGGGCTATCTAAAACATGTTTTGGCATTCTCAAGCAAAAACGCCTTTATCAAGGGCTGCATTTTGGATTCCAAAGCCTGTTTTAAGCATTTATAAGCAAAAACAGTAGCTAGGGCATCAAATTTGGAGGTTTGAAGGAGTCTTTCAGTTGCTATTTTCTTGCATTATCGATCTCCATTATGGACATTTGTCAAGAACATCATCTTGACTCATCAAATGCAATTAATTAGTAAGAAGAATTGATTGAACTCTTTGTCTATATAGCTGTGAATTTGTAATTGTTTCTTAAATTCGAAATCATTGGATTCAAGAGCAAGATTGCCAATTTCTTCCCCAATTTTCTTCTTCATCTTACAAGAAGTAAATTTTTATTTTTCTTGTTTTCTTTTTGTGTTTGTTTGTTTGTTTTTAAAATGCAAGTCTTTCATTTCATTTTCAGATTTGCATGTGTTTTAGTTTTTAAGAGTTGATCCTTCTTTCTTATGTCTTAATCTCCAAGTTGCATATGCAAGTACTTCAACTTGCTTGCATATGCAGTCGGGATTAAAACCCCTATTCTTGATAATAAGACGTTTCAAAAGAGCCAAGTCATTCCCAGCATGCAATGCAAACCAAAAAGCCCACCTCCACGCTCATGTGCCTAAAAAGAATGACTTGTAATGGGACATAAACATCCCACTTATGAGCAAAAGAACTAAGTTTTCCAATATGCAAAGCGAATTAAAAAGCCCACCTTCATGCTTTTTATGGCTTTCCATAAGTTGCAAATGTTTCAAAACACACCATCTTGTATGGCAAATACTTATTCATGAATATATTTCATCTCCCATACTCATTTTATCAACTCAAAGTTTGTTGTCCGCATACATGCAGTGCCTCCATAAAACCCCGTTTTTTAGATTTTCCCTCATTTAAAGAGCTGATTTTGCCCAAAATCCATTGCATTTTGCTGCTCAAAGGCCTTCCACTCATATCCTATACGCATACTCTTCCAGATCTGCAAAGTTCTAGCTTGAAAGACCATGTTATGGCCTTTTCTGGTAACTAAAGAATGACAACATAATAGAAAAATCATTCAAAGAAAGAGATGAGCGATGAAACGATGAGAGCATAGAAAGTTTCCAAGACTGATTTCAAGTAGGCGATTGGTTGATGCCATCAGTACAAAACAACCAAGGATGCAAATTCATATTCTGGTTCGAGATGCTTTCACCAAACCAGAACACATCAATCATCGGGCATCCTGTAGCAGCATGAAGACTGAAAGATCCCTGATGGATTCCTGTTTCTGATCTGCTGTAATTTTTATTTAATAAACTAGATTTTTTTGTAATTTTCTAGTGATCTTATAGAATAGACAGAAGTGCAGAAAGGGGTTTGTTTCTTTTTGGAGTTTTGAAGATATATATAAAGAGACAGTAAACAATAATAGTGTGAAATAAGAATGGAAACAATGTTCATAAACTAGAACACTTACAATCCAAAATATTACAACTCGTACTAGGACAATAATCTGATTACCTTGTATTCCAGCAATTATCATTCACTAATTTGGAGCTGCTACAAAATGGATTGACCAGCAACGAATATGCAAGACACAATATGCAGATTTCCAGCTCTTCACACCAGCAACACCCCAAACGTGGGCAGCAAGGAAGAATGACGCCACCACAACTCCAATGGGCTGCAGCTGTAGTCACGTGCCAGCTGA
>MU223242.1:2946282-3002286 GCA_018584345.1 Thuja plicata | reverse complement strand
TCAAATGTGTCTTGAATTATTTTAAACATTTCAAAAGCACTGGTAATTCTAGATATGCTAGGAAGAATTGAGTCTTTCACAGAGTCAATTATTAGTTTTCTGGCTTTATTGTTTCTCCTTTTCCATATTGTCTTCTCTGTTTCATCTTCGGGTATTTTAATATCTTTTTCTATATACTCCTCTGATTCAAGTTCCATAAGAAGAGATGTAAGTCGAGTTCTCCATGATATAAAGTTAGAGGCACCTTCTAATCTATCTTCCATTCTCATGCATTGAGCCATTTCTGAACAATTAAACTCAACAATTTTATTTAAGAATATGCTCAACTGAAGGTTATTTTTGTTTCTTATCTCCTTTTAATACCCTGGCTCTAATACCATGTTAAGGAATCTAAATCTGGAGATATAATATAATCTGAAAATATGCAGTAGAATACAATTGCCTTGGTGATTGATTGATTCTACAAAGTATAATAACTATATATATATTGAACTAAGAACAGTCATGTCTTATCATATACGAACAGTCATGACTGTTCGTATAAACAAAGACTATAACATATCCTTAACGAAATAACCCAGCATAATTTAGTTTGCATAATCAACGACATAATTAACTAACAGGACAGTCACAATACTATCGTGAATGTCATATATGAACAGTCCGATAGTATCGTGACTGTTCATATATGCCAGTCACGATACATATGCGCAACTCCTATAATATATGCCGTGACTTATATAACCGTTAATCATGTTTAGTTTAGTCGTTTCAATATGTATTAATTATTATAAGGTATATATATATATATATATATATATATATATCATGTTAAATATTAAACACGAACACACAATAATTTAACATTTCCTATCCCCATGACGAGGATGAGGTTGATTACAGAATTTGGGACCCAGGTTCAGTTATTAGAGGTGCGTCTTGGTCACCAGGTTGGAGTAGCGGGATGAGCCCAGTTGCTGAGCAGTGTGGTTTTTACAGTAGCAGTCCAGGATGGGCAGTTATGTCTTGTGGCACGATAGGTGATATGTTTTTCCTTGCACTACCTCTAGCTGATGGTGAGATATCTCATGTTGGCGAGCAACCCTTGGATCATTCCTCTTTCCACACAGCCGCGACTCCTCTACATTATCATACTGATTCATCTAGTGCTTATGGTAATTCTATCACCACCTATTTTAGGCATGATGATGATGATCGAGTAGAGCTTATTCAGTACGGGGTTGTCGAGATTGGTATGATGATTATGCTTGTTGGGGTGAATTTTTCACACCCTGGTATACACTGTATGACTCCGGGTATTGAGAGACAGTTATGGAATCCTTATGTTGATTCAGGAATTTCAGTAGAGTTGGTTAGTGCATTGCATGTTGGCTACATTGTATGGGATGCATTTGGTTTTCCATTCAGCCCACCTATGGAGATCTTTCTTTCCTGATTATTGCAGAGGTGTGGTGTGAGTGATTGGGTTGGTACGCTTCCCTGCTTACAGGTGGAAGCCTTGTCCGACGGTCTGGGTACTTGCCTCTTCAGTACAGTTTCCAGCTCGAGTGACGGATCAGAGGGGCAGTGTTATGGCAGTTGGGCATTTCTGGTGATTCACTCAATATGGGCATAGGGCATCAGGATATTTCAGCCAGCTGGGGAGATGGATGGCCCTTTTTCTTATGGGATCCAAGAGGGACGTACTTGCAGTTGGTATTTATTCAGGGAGTCGATTGGTGTGAGGTTTGGTTTCCCCCTGCATCTGACCGTAGAGGTGCTAGTGATCTCAGTGGGAGTGAGGTTCTCAGTTTGGTTGAGGACTTTCTCACAGATGATGGCGGCACAGTGCAGATTAATACGACTGATCCTGTAGTGACTTGGGATCCTGGCATTAGACTGGTTATCGTTTTGTTGCTATGTGAATGGCTTCACAGGTCAGAGCATAATATTTGTTTCAGTTTCACACATCAGATTGGTGGAGCAGCTTCCCTAAGGTTGGTTTGGGATCCAGGTATTATGATCACAGCATGCAGATACTGATTGCTTGAGGGCAAGCAATCTCTGAGAAGGGATGATTTGTAATGTCCCCTTTTTGGGGCACATTATTTCTAGCCTTATAGTTAGCCTTTTCATCATGGTCTAGTAGGCTAACCAAGGCTTGGCAGGTGATCAGAGGGATGTTTGGCCTAGGCGTTTTTAGTTTCAGGCCAATCGGAACAGTTTCCACAAGGTTTCCAGGGTGCTTACTATTTATAGTAAGTCGGGAGAACTCAGTTTTCCTGGCATTTCAGTAGTGGACTTGGAGCGTCTCGCCGAGAGCTTTCCGACAAGCTATCACACGTCTTCATCTGAGTTCGTTTGGCCCTCCGTTTTAATGCCAAAAGATTCCTTACTTTATTCTATTATGTCACTTTATAACCCAATGGTTATATTTATTTAAAAAGTGACTTTAGGTGGAATATGAAGAGACAAAGTGGGAAAACTGAAGAGTCACAGCTGCAACTTTAAAAGAAGACTTGGAGTCTCATTGTGACATGCTTAGTTTTATGAATTTATTTCTCTTGGAGAATCCAGAGAGCTTCAGCTTTCGGTTCTGAAACCTGAGGACAGAAACCTTTAGGCTTTCTCGGTGGATTGGACGAAAACCCAATTCATCTCCGGTGCGGATTCACAGCAGAGTTCGCCATTGTATTCACAGGTTCTTTATCATCCGATTTATCTGTTATTTATGTATTTCAGATTGGGAAGTTTGTAATTCATGGTCATTGTATTGTTGTAGTATAATACGATACCATTTCTTTGAGAAGTTATTAGAATATATTTGTTGGTTATAGTTGTTGGATCGAACGATTATTTGCATGTATCGATTTCTTTAAATCTGCATGAGGTTTATTTGTGAAATATCGAGAGGCGGCCAGTTAGGGTCATTACAGACTTTGAGAGGTCAGAATCCAACCACTCCAAGTCCCAAACTGGGACTTCAACCCCCAGATTTCTGCCAGCCCCTAGAACAAAGCCAATTTGACCTTGAACTGAATTTTGCCTCCCAAAATTGATGAAATAGAAGGAACGTTCAAACTTAATCAGATTCAAGGTGTAAAACTCAGATTTTCCCAAGGCAAAAACAAGTTTAGAAAGATCAAGTACTTGCAGATCTGAGTTTGTGGACTCAGAAATTTTGTGACGATCCTTTACTCGGGGTTCTCATTTTGTCTAGATGTGATCATATTTTAAAAAGTTGAGAAATTTGGTCCTTCATATTGTCTCAGTTGAATGATTTCCTCTTAAGTTTCACTTCTTAGCATCGAATGTTGATTTTATAAAGAAGTATGAAGCCCAAGCTTTTGACAAGTGTTGTTGTCTTGTTTTGCAAGGATAAGATGGAGGATTTGAAGATAGAAGGGGCTATGGCAAGACTTCATCAAGAGGACAAGAAGATCAAGCAAGAGGATGATTTGAGGCTGAGGATCGAGGTAAAGATGCAAATTCGAGATGGAGATCAAAGAACAATTTGTGTAAGAGAAGGATCAAGGCTACAAGCAGATGGAGACGATTATCAGACCTGAATTTCCTTCGGAATCCAAGTTCAAGATTCAAAAAAATGGAATACTCATCACTTCTAAAGAACGAGGCCAAGGAATCAAGATTTCAAGTACAAGCAAATTCAAAATATTTCAACGAGAAAATTTCCAAAAGATAGAGAGAATTCATGAAGCTGAAGCAATTTGGGAATATATGCCATCACAATCTACTAAAGGCTTGATAATATTGAGTATCAAGAGATGTTTTTGTTCATCTCCAAGGAATTAATCAAATTTATAAGATAAGCATGTTGAGGTGGCACCCACTCATCTTCAACCAATCAGAGGACTCCAGTTACACATATCCGAAATCATCCAATCAAATCATGTCAATTGTACATGTGGAGTCCACTTGATGCTTCTACCTAACCAATTTTCTAATTGGTCAATTAGAGCAATGTAATTTTCTCATTGGCTCACAAGGTGGTGCTTTTATGTAATTGGTCAAGCATTTAATGCTTGTAGTTGTTAGTTGGATTAGGGCTTTGTTGGATAAATTTGGGCCATCAATCATGAATTAATCGTGGTCATTCATTGTAATGGAGCTCCCTATAAGAGGCTTGCTCAAATCATTTGTAAAAGGAGAGAATTGGAGAGATTTTTACAATAATAGTGCCAAAATTGTTCATAATTCATTGTTGGCCTTCATGGTGGATTACTTGTATTATTTTGGAGTATTGCATAGTTTCTACATTTCCTCACTTAGAGTAGGATTTCATTTATGTTGAATAGAATTAGAAGTAGATGAATGGAAGATATTGTTGTTGGTGAATTTATGGTGAAACTAGTGTCCATACTATTTGATACTTGTTGATTGCATGTATCAGTGTAAGATTAGTCCAGGCCTTATCGCAAGCATCTAACTTCAATTGGAAATGTTCATTTGGATTGTGCCATAATTGGGTATTTGAGTGAGTGTTCTCAATATGAAAATCATCCCTGCATCCTTAGAAGCAAGCACCCTCCTTAGCATAGTTGATTTGGTGAAGCAAGGACTGGTTAGAGTCTCACCTCACCATCAATGATCTCTTACATTGTAGAGTTAGCTTAGTTCCCTAAACCCTTTATCCTATTTGCAATTTGTTTAATTAAGAGTAATAGAAGAGCCATCATTACTAAATCATTCGCATTTGCAAAGTTGATATCCATTGAATGAATAGCGTAAGTCCTCAAGTGATACCTAGAATATCACATCATACAACTAAGTTAAGTCCACAATTAGAAGGAATCTTGAGGTTGTCTTAGTTGATCATGCAATCCTATACATTGTTTAGCATCTAAGCTTCCTTATTCAAGAGAGGATTTGATATTTGGTGTTTCATCCTGTAGTACTAAGTGTTTCATCATGTATGTTGAAGTGGTCACAAAAGTCTAATCAACACCACCTAAGACAATTATATTTTACTATTGATGTACTTCCTAGAACAAAACAACAAAGCTCCTTACAAAGATTACAACCAATTAATTATTTGAACTAAAGGATCAATTACAGGAGTTACTACAACAATTTTTTATCTGACCTAATATATCACCATGGAGAGCCCTAATGATATTCATGAAGGAAAAAAATGGAACTTTATAGACTACAAAACCTTGAACAAATCAACACTATAGAATAGGTACCCACTTCCAAGGAAAGATGATCTCTTGAATCAAATAAAAAGATCAACAATGTTTTCTAAGATTGACCTAAGGTCAAGATTCAAGGTATCATTAGCTACGAACTAGAGAAGATGTCCTTAAGATATAGCTTTTAAGAAACAATGTGGTTAGTTATAAGTTCATAGTCATTCCAATTGAACTCACCAATGCTCCAAACACCTTCAAAAATTTAATGAATGGTCTATTCCATGATTACTAAGGCAGTTTTGCATTAGTTAACTCGAGGTTGAGTTAAAAATCCTTAACTTCTTGAACAACTATTAATGAACGAAGGCCTATTTGAGGCTGCATAAAAACTCCTATTTTCTTGGCATGGGTTAACTTGTGATATTGCTATCAGGAATCAACTATGTAGTTTTTGAATCAAACTCATTGACCCATGTTTCATGAGTTGTGGTTCACAAGAACCCATCTCTCATGACAATAAATGGAACAATTAACACTCATTGCATCTAGGTGATGCTCACATGGGTGAAGCGTCGAGGCTTTCCGAGGGGTCATCCATCCCAGTATTGCTCCAACCCAAGCATGCTTAACCATAGAGTTTCCTCCAAGTTTAAGCCCACTTAGCTTGCTAACCCATTTGTAAAACCTTCAACAAGTGGTGTGCCTTATGAAACATTCACTGTAGAGCCCCATTAGCTCATCAATTGATAAGTAGGAGATATTTTCCACACCAAGTCAAATTGTGATATTTAACAAGATTCAACTATATAGTTTTTGAGTCAGACTCATTGACCCATGTTTCATGAGTAGTGATTCACAGGAACCCATCTCCCATGTTTCATTGAGTAGGGGGTTAACCTATTTATGGCCCCACTTGGATGACTAGTTAGTCTGCAATTAATGAAAAGATACTCAATTGAGGCTGAGTTGAAACGCCCTACCTTCCTGGTATGGGTTAATTTGCGTGTGGGCCCAGTTCAATTGTCTGATGTGATCCTTGGCAACAGCTAATTAAGTGAGCATCAAGTCAAATGGATTGCAATGACAAAACAATCAAGTGCTTAGATGATTTGGGACAGCCAATGAGTATTCTAGGGGACAAAAGATCAATCAGTCTTTGAAAAATTTCAACCACGAAGTTGAAAAAGGCTGGGGAAAAATCCTTCTAGTTGTTGCTGAAGAGGCAGAGAATCAATAGATCTCCACTTTCAAGAATTGCCTATTCGAAGAAAAGATTAGAGATGTTTTTATTGAGGAGCTTTCTCAACTTTGACTAAGACAAAATTATATCTTGTTGTTGATGTACTTCCTCCAACAAAATCATTGTCCAAGCTTCCTTACAATATGGCAACCATTTAATTATCTGAACTAAAGGACTAATTACAAGAGTTACTAGAATAAGACTGGATATAACCTAGCATATCACCATGGGTAGCGCCAATGATATTCATGAAGAAAAAAATGGAACTTTATAGAATACGAAATGTTGAACAAATCAACAATGAAGAATACATACCCTCTTGCAAGGATAAATGATCTCTTCAAACAAATGAAAGGGTCAACAATGTTTGAAGATTGACCTAAGGTCAAGGTATTATTAGCTGAGAACTAGAGAAGATGTCCATAAGATAGCCTTTAAGATAAGGTATGGTCAGTTATGAATTCATAGTTGTTCCAATTGAACTCGCCAATGCTCCAACCACCTTCACAAATTTAATGAATAGTGTGTTCCATGATTACTGAGACAGTTTTGCATTTGTGTTTCTCAATGGCATTCCGATCTATTCTCTAGTAATGAGGATGAGCCTCTTTATCATTTTTAATTGGTTATGCAACAGTTGAGACACCATAAGTTGTATGGCAAAGTCTCAATGTGTTGATTCTTTGAACACAAGGTCCATTAGACATATCTCTACAAATGGCATTGTAATTGACCCAGCTAAAACTAGAGCCATCAAAGATTGGCCAACACCTGAGAATGTACCAGACATTCACATTTTTATAGGTCTGACAAATGCCACAAGAGGTTTGTTAAGGTTTTGCTCAAGAAGCTAACTTAGTAACTTCTCTCCAAAGGAAAGGGAAGAAGTTTGGAGGCACTATAAAAGTGCAAAAAGGCTTTCCAACTTCTAACAGAAGCAAACTTCAGCACCTTATGTTAGAGTTCCTAACCCCAATAGCAGTTTTATTGTAGTAACTAATGCTTCTATTTAAGGACTTGGTGGAATCCTGATACACAATGGAGGAGCTCATATGATCTCGGAATTGAGAAGTCGTGAAACGAACTATGTTTCTCACAATTTGGAAGCTGCTGCCATTGTTAACGCTATGCAGAAATAGACACATTTGTTGTGGGGAAAGTCCTCTGATCTAAAAACTGGCCAGCTGGGATTGAAATATATATCATGCAGCCCAATTTGAATGCATGATAATGTAGATGATTGGAATGTATAAGGATGACCTCAACTTAGGCCATAATAAATGAAAAGAGAATCAAGTAGTTGATGTATTGAACAGATGAAGGAAAACTTCAGCTGTCACCCATCAAAACTACTTTTAGACAACAGATTTTGGGCAGCTATCAGCTGATACATAGTACATGAGAGTAGAAAACAACTTTTAAAGACAATGCCAGAGACCCTATGACAGTGAGACACAATTGATGGTTTGTTAAGATATCGGGACATATCTATGCACCCAACCTAGGCAACTTGCAGCAAGCAGTGCTTCACGGAGCACATAGCAGACTTTATGCAAGACTTCCTGGTTTTAAGAAGCCTCCAACCGATTTGAGACCATTATGATTTTGTCCAGGACTTAAGAGAGATGTGAGGTGAAGCCAGATGTTTGAAATGTCACAAGTTAAAGCTATGCATGTGCTTGCTGTTGAAATTGATAGAGCAAACAGACAGAAATCAGATAACATCATTATTGCAGTTACTATAACAAAACACTATATGATTTAATGTGTTCAGAAACAATAAACGAGAATTACATTAACTTGTAAAGCCATCTCCCATCAACTACCCAAGCAACAACATAAGGGAAAAGTATTCCTGCACTTTATTAATTAGAAACTAATATGAACTATATTATAACAAAGTTTATTTATCAACTAACTTATATACTATATTATGATGTAATATAAAATCCTGACATTCTCCCTGCCCGTCAATCCAAACAAAGGAACACTACATTGAGTCTAAACACAATAGACATAGATTGAAATCTAATAAGGAACTCAACAAATCTCCCAATTCACCCAAAACACACCAAACCAAACAAATCAATGGATTTCTTGACTATTCAACAATACTTGTGAATCAAGACATACTTAACTATTCACAAGTACACTGTTTCTCTTGTGAATCAAGACAAACTGGACTATCCACATGAAGACCACAGTCCTCTTGTGAATCGACACATACTCAACTATCAACAAAAACACCACTATGCATGTGAATTAAGACATACTATTCACAATGTGGCACACCCACTATGAAATGAGACATACTCAACTATCCATAGCAACACTCCTACAAATGAGACACTCTACATCTACAAGGACTATCAACCACCTACAAACTGAGGCATGTTCAACATATATAGGCAAAAAAATTCAACAGTGGACCAAGGCATACTCAACATCCACGAGCACAAATTCACAAAAGGTAAGACTGCATATCAACAAACAAATCATCAGGTCTATGGATCAGCATGGGCCTTATTCATTATATTTAATATTGCCAAGTCCCCCTTGCTCTGTTATGTACCTAGGGATATGATATATAATGTATATAAATTGATCGACGGGCCAATGTGTTGTAAACATCCCCTAAGTTATATTGGGTTATGTCAACAACTTGTAATTAATTATATACATGAGTAGACCTACATGGGTTCAGTGGTTTAACCCTCCGTTATTTTATTTAAAAGTTTATATAAAAGTGAATATCACTGTAAGGATGTTTGAACAATATGGTATTGTGTTGGGATTTCTTAAAAACATGGCATGGAGTGGCTTCTTCCTTAAATGGTATTGTGTTTATTGTATTTCTACATATATTAAAGATTAGGGCATCTTGGCCCACAAATATATTGTGCTATGTGTGATCTCTCTTGTACATTATATAATTGTCCTTATTATATGAATGTACAATTTGCACGACATTGAGGATGAAATATTGTTTTTTGAAGATTCACTTGTATCTCACAGACAGTGGGAAGATTTCTACAATTTTTTTACTTAAGTTGGAGAATCATCTAAGAAGCATCTAATTTTTGGAAATCAATATTAATTAAATATTGCAATTATAGTATTTTTCATAAATACACTCTACAAGCCACAATTTTCGGAAGCTCACAAAAATCCATTGGGTTTCTGCTCTTTGAAGTTTTGAGTTTGTGGCTGAAAACAATACTGAGATCATTTAGTCAATGTTTGGTCAGTGATATGTGATGAACAATGATCTATCGAAAGATATTTTAACATACCCTTGTTTTCATGGTGTTGGCTAAGCAAGAAGATTTCAACAAAATACTCAAACTCATAGCTACCACCAAGGCTCATGTAGGTAATATGAACTTGTACAGTTAACGCAAATCATATGAGAAATAAGCAAAGAGGAAAAAGAAAAGAATATAAATGATACAAGTATTTGTGTTTTATCTCCTAGGAAGGAAGATTCAATCCTTCAAATTCATGGATGCATTCAGAAGGCACAAGTCTTTATTTTTATAAATCCTAGCATCAAGTATAACTTCCTTAGCATGGACTTAGCCAAGCAACTACAAGTACAAGCAACGCAAATCAAGGACTGACAAATAGAATGTGAGCATGCTCAATTTTTTTAAGATTGGAAGCTCTCGATGGATAAATATGTTTTGCATTCAACGATTTAAATATGGATAAGTTGGATATTGTTCTTGAATATCCATGGTTAAAATCTTCAGGAACAATAAAAATTGATGTGCAAAATAAGTTCACGAAGCTTTAGTATAGAAAGAAAAACATTGCAAAAATATTGTAGACAATGAAAGCCAAAGAAAAGTTAAGGTAGAGAAAGTTCAAGAATCTATTGATGATTGCAATGAAGAATCATAGGACAAACAAGAGGAGAAAGATGTAGAGACAAAAAAGTAAAAGACTATTTCACTTCAAAAGCTAATAAAACAAGTGGAAATGAAAGGTGAGGAATCAAGAAAGGATCAAGAGATAGTAAAGGGTACAATATATAGGCATCCATCTCATTGTGAGAGACAAGAATCATTATGATGTCCCCTTTTTGTAAATGCCCTAGCTTTTTCCCTAGATCACAAATTCCAAATAGAACAATAAGTACAATGGGTTACTAACATCATGTACCTAGTTGAGATCCTGCAACATGTTATGAAATCATTGAACATAATCTAAAAAAAAGATGTTCCTCGTTAGAGATATTAAAGTATACATCATTTCAAATAGGGTTAGGAACATTACTTTAGTTATAAGATATATTTAACTCACTGATGGAGCTCAACCATAGGAGGGCTAGGATAAGGGGCATATTAGGGTGCCTTAAACAATCCTTTACAATGCTCCTCTACCCTAGGCCCAAGAGCATTCCTCTTGACCATCAATTGGCTCTTTGCAATCCATATGAGGGGGTGTACATAGTGAGAAATTTCATAACCGTTTACAATCCTCTACCCTAGGCCCAAGAGTGGATATCATTCCTCTTGGCCATCATATGGCTCTTTGCCAGTTCATATGAGGAGGTGTACCTAATGAAGAATTTCATAGTCATTCCTCTCTTCCATTGCAACCCTTATCCTCCTTATGATTAGAGTCCCTTAACATAATGGTCAACCAAGGTATGGGTTTAAGAAAACTACAATAGGGTGTCCAGAGCATCCTTCCCTTCTAAGACCAAGGGCAAGGCACTCCTTGCACCCCCTTGGCCTCATGGAACAACCTATCACTACCATGAGGTGTCGTACCTAGAAGAGGACCTCATAACAGTTTTTCCCTCCTTGTACTCCTTTGCTAACCTCATGGTTGGTTGCAACAAATCGGCAGACTGATTGGAAATCTGGTCATTCCACAAACTTGCCAATATCAATCTATTAAGGATTAGTCATCAAATATATTATAGCCCATGTATTAAACAATACATAACACATACACATTTGCACATACCACAATCAAATCGTAATGCTACAGCCTGCAACAAAGTGATTTATTGATCCGATTGCTTAGGTGTATATAGGCTAGAGGTCAGTCTTCTCTTAGAGGTGTTGCTGCTTGATCGACCCATCCTTCTTATATCTGATTAATCCTTCATCTATGTCTGACTATTATAGCTGTAAATCATATTTGATCATGTTCCTTTATTCAGATATATGTGTATGAAAAATCCTTTCTTATTCCTTGATTGATGCTCTCTTAAATCCTTTATCGCTGCCCTTCAAGGTAAATCGCTGTTCCAATAATAATCACTGCTTGTCTGATAATTCACTATTACTGAGTTTTATCTCTGCATTTTCCAATCTCCAATTCTTTTCCTATTTTATGATCTAGGTCTGCTTAAATTTTGAATATTTTCTTCCATTGCTCCCCCACACAAAATCTATACTGATGTAGATCTACTCTTATTCATATGATATTGCTTTGGAAAATTCACCCTTCTAACTCTCATTCTATCTTTCTTATATAGCTCCTCCCATGTCTTTCTACAAGGGAAGTGATTATTCCCAAAGAGGGTCCGCATTATAAATAAACAAACTCATTTTAATTTAATCTTCTTTATAATGAGTCAGCCATATAAAGAATAATACATTTGAATTTAACCTTTCCAAGTGAGCACTAGAATAGAGGGTCGTCCATAATACACTTACATTAACATTAGCAGTAGATTTTCCTTGCAAAGGTGGTTGGCCAACAAATAAATGTGTCTTAATATCAGAAACTGAGTCGGCTCTTAATGGTTGTTATTTAATTCTAGTCAGCCCTAGCATAATGGCTATAAAGGCAATGAGACGTGAAGACTCTCATTTGATTTTATGAGGGCTGCACTACTGATAGGGGACATGCCAGCCCACCCTTTCCGAAATAGCTTGTCCTCAAGCAATGACAGTTTAATCAAATCTTTGATGCAAGGGTCCCTAAACTAACCCTAGGACATTTTTTATTTTTAGATCCTCCTTGCGATATAACTCACTTCCGCTATGCAACTCTAATATTAACCAAGGCATTGAGAATTTGCAAGGCTTGCAATTTTAAGACAAGTTTTCTCTCATCACTCTGAGAGAAGGAACAAGGTCATCCTATAATAGTATCAAAACTGATTCGGACTGACCCAATGTTTACACAATAGCATAACTCACATCTATGACCTCAAATGTAAAAATTTCATAGCTCTAATACCACTTGGTATGTCCCCTTTTTGCATATGCCCTAGCTTTTACCCTAAATCATACATTTCAAATAGAACAATAAGTAGAAGAGGATTAGTAACATCATGTACCTGGTTGAGATCTTGCAACACGTTAGGAAATCATTGAAACATAATCCACAAAATATATCTTCATCATTAGAGATTAAAATATAGATCATTTCAACTAGGGTTAGGAAAAATACTTTAATTATAAGATATATTTAACTCGTTGATGGAGCTCAACCATAGGAGGTCTAGGATAAGGGGCATATTAGGGTGCCTTAAACAATCCTCTACCCTAGGCCCAACAGCAGATATCATCCCTCTTAGCCATCATGTGGCTCTTTAACATCCATATGAGAGGGTTCTCTCCAATAAATCCCAAACTCGGTTCTTGTATGACTTCATAGTATCATTTTTAACAACATGCAAGCCCCTTGATTCACAACAAGCTCACTATCCCCAAACACCTGAAGACACTTGATATTCCTCTTCCTAGCCCATTCTAAACTTTGAATCAAACCTTCATATTCAGCAGTATTACTAGTGCATGCAAATGCAAAACGAAAGGCAGCATAATACTTGTCTCCTTGTGGGGATACAAGCATTGCACCTCCGTCAACTCCATTCTTACTTCGAGATCCATCAAAGTACATTTTCCATACTTGATTCTGCTTTTCTGAATTCGGATCTGCAATTTTTTCAAGGTTTGGCATCACTACATCAGGCTCATGTATCATGTACATCGCTAAACCAGCCTCTTCAATGATTATATTTTGATTCTCATGAGCATTTTCTACTGCCCATTCATCCAACAGGATGTCTGGAATGCCTTCCACTTGAGTATTTGGCTCTTGGACTGCAGGGTGTTCATCATGATCAAAGGCAAGACAATTAGCATTTATGGCACTAGGTACATAGGGCTCAATGTGATCTTTGGCCAACACTTCAGATTTGATGCTCACTTTGGTTCCATATCTTGTTCTAAACAGCATATGTGACCAATCTAAGGACAAATAACCTCCTATTTTAGCAGTGAAATCCCTTGACAAACACAAGGCAAAATAAGGAGGAAGGTCGATAACGAATATGTCTTGTAATACAGCAAAATTAGGACATGCATGGAGTGTGGGGCTTGCATCCTTAATCAGACCTACAGTACTTACAGTTGAACATCTAACTGTACTACTCCTTTCTCAAGGGGCTGATATTTGAAGCCTAATTGGTCTACAATCTTTGGCATAATTGAATTTGTAGCTCCACTATCTACCATGCAATTATGAACAAGCTTATCTCCTATAATGAGAGAAATGTAAAACGGAGGAGGCTTGTTATCTTTACTTATTGGTTTGCTGTTGTCCTAAGAATCATTTGTAAGAACTTTTAAAGGATCATCAGCAGCTTTAGTAATAGAAACTGGTCTTTCCTTTAAAGCAAAGGATAACATCTCAGCTTGACTAGGAATAGAAAGAGTATCCCACATATTCATAGTAACATTCATCTTCTTCATATTTTCAACAATATTGAATGGAATAATTGCATGTACCTTTTGGGGAGCCTTGACACCAGTAGGCTCAACTTGCACTTGAGGTTGCTCCTTGGCCTGATCTTGAGGAGTTCTGTGTAGGACCTTGGTTACCTAAGGAGTAGATAGTCATGCAACTGCAGCTTCTAGGTTGCTAGTTGTTGTTGGTTGAGTTGCATCTAGAGCTCTTTTCTTCCTTCCGGTATTTGCTGCAATTGGAGTGTCATCTCTACTCACTCCACAGAACTCCTCACCTTTCCAATTGAGAAAAGTAGCATCCAATGGGAGTTGATCCTGTTGTTGTGAAGTTTCCTCAACAATATTTGACTGGGAGCTTGTTGAACCTTGCACCATGAGTGCTTGATTGATTACCCCATTCAAACAAACTTGATTATGAGGTTGGTTGCAAGGAAAACACCACTCATAGTCTGCAGCAAGTTTATTCTGGACAGGAACAATATCCTCGACTGGATTGATAGTATTAATAGATGCTGGAGCATAAGGTTGATAAGGCCTTTGATTCAGATTTTGCCTAGCTCCTTGAAAATTTCCTTGATAAGGTAGTCTATTACCTTGGTATTGTTGCCCCTGACCTTGGTATTGTTGGTTAGGTCCTTGATATTGTTGATAAGGCGGTCTAGGAGCTTCAAACTGCTTCTTTATGCTTGTCAACTCATTTCCTAGGGTCTGCAATATGGTCTCTATCTTTTGTCGATTGCCTTTTATTTCTAACAACTTGTGAGAAGGTCCTAGAACTGTTGATTCATGATTTGCAACAGGCTGGGGAGTTGATGCAGTAGGCAAAGGATTAAATGGGGGTATTTGCAAAGACATATTAGGCTAGATATTGAGAAAAATACGCATAGGTGGCCTTGGGGCTATTTTCCCAGCTTGTATAAGGTTATTTTCAGCTCTAATGGCTATCCCAAAAGCTTGGGGCAGTGAGATACCTCCCATAGATTGTATCATATCACTATTCAAACTTCTCAAATAATAAAGGAATGCATGATCTATTGAAGGCCTTACCGTCGCGGGGATCCTATTCCATGACTTCTGAAATATGTTGTTGAAGTCCATCATTTTCTCTTGGGGAGCACACTTGATTGCAGTAAGTTCCTCGACCAAAGACAGGTGATCTGACTTGTCTTCAAAATGTCTCGTTAGCAGTTCACCAAGCACATCCCATTCTAAAGCTTTCCCCTTCAGGAATGCTGCTAACAACTTAACAGCAACATCTTCCTTAGTAACATGATGCACATTGCACAAGGTAGCTATATCTCTAATGTGATCAATAGCAGTAGTTTGACCTTCACCATTGAAATCAGGCAAACCTTTTAAGGCTGCAAGTGGTACATCATGGTGATTTGGGAAATTCAATGGGTTGCCTTGATTAAAAGGCAAAAATGCAAATCTTCTTGCCATTGTTGTTGACTGAACTGGAACTTGTTGATAATGAACAGGAGGAGGAACAAGAGGTAAAACTGATAAGTTACTTGTAGTTGTTGTTGTGAGGGTTGAAACAACAGATTCTTCAAGTTCAAATGATTCCTTTCTGCAAGTTGGACTTGCTAAATGCCTTTTGATAACTTGGAAATCAGGAGTATCAAACCGAGCTCGGTCTGATGGCGGAGTCTTTGTAAGAGTTCTTCCTCGTCTTCTAGGAGGCTCTAATTGTAAATATTCAAAAGAATTTGAATTCCTGGTCTGAATTCTTCTCATAAAATGCTAGGCAAGCATTGGTCTCTTTCTTCACACAGAGTCGCCAGATATGCTAAATGATAACCTCTTTAAGGCTAGTAACTTGCTGCTAGCATATCTAAACAACAAGGATTATAAGATATACTAACTGTGTCCCACCGGGCGTGCCAAAACTGTTGAGTACCAAAACTATGCACCCTTTCAAGCTTGCATGAAAGTTTGAACTATTTTAGGACAACGTGGAAACACTCCTATGTGGTGGGATTTCCTATGGATGGAGTGAATCTCTGAGTTCTAGGTTGGTTCCTATAGGATATTCACCTATTACCAAATGCAAAACTAAACTAAGCTTTGGAGGAAAGGGGTTAGAAATTGTAGAAATGGAAACTTAAAATTTAAAACAATCTAATCAAATAGGTGATACACCAAAGATGATACAACTGCAATCAAGCTTTTATCACAAAGGAGCTCTTAAAAGAAAAACAAAGTTAGCAGGTGACACAATTTTGATGATTTAAACAACCCGCATATCAGTGTTTCATAAGAAAAATTGTAGTTTCTCTCTAATACAAGTTAAAGGGATGAATCTTCTTCACAATTAACCAGATTATAAAAAAACTCAGAAATCACAGCCTATAACCTATGCAAGATGCAACACTATCCACTTAAAGATGCATAACTAAGACATCTACTTGTATGATCCAAAAAGATAGATTCATTACAAGAAAACATCGAATCAAAATTGCATACAATAATGTGAACCCAAAAAAGGTCTCCAAAAGCTTTGTTCTTTATTCAAAACTCCAAAGGAAAACTGCTTCTACAATTACTAAGAGTTTCTACTCATGAGAAAACAAGAGAACTTCTCAATCAATCACTATGTCTTTCTCTAATAAGTCCAACCACCTAAAATGAGTCTCGAAACTCGATAAATACAGAATTTTTATAACCGCCCAGGATCATATCCAAGACACTCGGCTTCAAACCAGGAGTTACAGAGCCATGCAAATAGACAGAAGGTTAGAACTCAACACCTGGTGCAAACAAGTCCTCATAACACTCAAAAAGCCATAAAAGTCATTCAATCACCACAGACTGAGTCTTCATCTATCAGAGTCCCTCCTTTATCTTCACTAACAGCCCTGGATGTCCTCCATGTGCATGTAAAATGATATAACTGCCACCTTTATCATCGCCTTTGTCGCCACCTTTTCTTTTTTAAACAATGAAATGACCGCCTCTTTAAGACTACTATGTGGCAGCATTTGATTTGCCCCGTGGTCCCCACTTATCATCCCTAACCACTTTGGCCCTACCTTGGCTTGGACACGTGGCGGCATCTCGCTCCTGGAGCTTTTATCTTCCACGCAACTTCCATGGCGGGATCACGAGAAACGTCCGATCTGATCGCCATTTAGATGCCTTTGAACACCACTCTGACTACCATGTGTCACTCTCTCGTTATCCCGCGAACTCTTTCTCTCTCCATTCTGTCAGACTGTGGGTTCATGACACGATGTCACCTGTCTCCTGACCCCACTCTTTGGTTTATTTGTTCCTTTGTGCTACCTAGACACGTGGCATCACCTCGTTATCCTGCCAACCTTCTCTCTCTTTAGTTTGTCAGACCTCGGGATCACAACACGGTGCCACCTGGCTAGGCTGGCCCCATTGTTCTGTTCCACGTGTCAGTGCCTCGCTATCCCGTGAACTCTCTCTGTCCTCGTCACTTCTAATCACAGGATTGCGAGCTCGTGACACCTGGCTTCTTCTTTTGACTCAGCCTGGACACGCGGCATCACCTTGTCCTCCTTGGCTTACTTTTCCACTGTGCGGGCCCACAAAATAACTCCTTTTGACCGCCAATTGACCGCTCCATGACCGTCGAGCGCGCGAATCGCTTGCCAAAAGGCGCTTGCCTTTGGCTACTTACCTTTAGTGCGTTGGTGTATAAAAATAACCATTAACCAACTCGCACCGTGAATGTGGGATAAGTCCCTTAGGTTCTGTCTGCAACTCTTTGTGTGCCCAGTGCGTGTCATAACCAGTCTGTTCTCTGCTTTGACTGGCCAAAGATCCTTCAAATGCGTACTTAGAACGCCATCATAGCTTCCTCAATTTGTACCTTGTCTCCCAATTGCATGCTGAGCTCAAACTCTTGCAGGAGCCACATTTACATCCACATGCTATTGACCAACAAACAACTTTCTTTTGCTTGACAGCATGACAGGTTTACCAATTTGAGCCCGGGTGAAAATTTGATAATAGCTATAAAGGCAATGAGACGTGGAGACTCTCATTTGATTTACAAGGACTGAATGAATCACAATCATGGAGGCATGATACTACATGAATCAATAAGCCAATCACTGTAGATCTACATGGAATCAAAGTAAGGCAACATAGACGTAATGGCTATATATGGCAAAAAGGAAATTACTATGATGAAGAATGAAATCAAATGGTGCGATGAAATTTGAATCAAAGGTGGGATCTAGGTACCATAGATTAAAATATTGCAGATATCTCTACGATAAGTTCACTTATCGTGAGAAGTTAAACACGGCAACAAATTGCATAACTTTCACATGGGAAATGTCGCAGAGAAATTGCAAACTTATCGCAAATAACTTGTCAAAATATCGCCGATAACTTGGTAATTTATCGCAATAAGCCAGAAACTTATCGGCCGCAGCATATAGACAGTGATGGCCCAAAAAAAGTAATAAATTGTAATCTGATTGCTCCTTGATATTCTGATATAATATGTTGGTCTGCTTCCTCTGCTTCCAAAGATCCACAAAGAGATACTCCAGTGTGTTGTTCTAATTACCAATTGGAATAAGAAGATTAGGTAATATTCGATGCCTCCAATAATGGGTTGGATGTTCATTATGTATATCTTATTAACTCAAACGTTGCCTTCCTTGAGGGCCCATAATGCACATCACTTCTGAAACAATACCGCTTCAAGATATATGCATCTCTTAGTCAAACCGGTTTGTTACCATGCCTTGTGATATTAATATGTTTTGATTAATATTACTAATGTTCGATTATTGGCCTTGAAATTCATTTATACTCCAACCGCATCTTTTATTTAATATGTTTGCTTCTCTATAATCTACATTTGATCAGTTTATACATCAATTGAATATTGATCTTTGACTAGTTATTGTTACCATTGCTCACCAAAGCACATGCCGCCTTCTTCAAATTACCATCGATGTCCATTCCCTTATTTGACATATACGTAACATATTATATCAGAATATCAAGGAGCAATCAGACTAAGAAATATGGCCATTCCCTTAGTTGGTTACGATAGCCACCAAAAGTTGCTGCCATTATTTGACATGCATTAGGAGTGGTATTTGGATCTCTGAAAGAATCTATAATTGTTGGTTAGGAAGGGGAAGAGGAGGAGGTTGTCCAAGAGTTTTTACTAGAGCTGCTAGGAAGGGGAAGAGGAAGATGTAAACTATTTTGATATTGTACTTGTATTTGCTTATAATTTTACAAAGACAATTTGTTATTTTTGTTTGCTTCAAAGTTCAGACTATCAGACTATGGCTACCAACCATCAGGATTCCACATGAGGATGCGATTTTGTACCCTTTTTGCATTTATATATATCTAGATCAGCTTATTTGGTTTGTTTACTCATTTACTGACTCATTAGATGCATCTCCTTATTGAACTCTGCAAAAAAAAACATTTCTAATTAAATTTAAGCAATTTTTTAAGTTCCCGATATTTTCCTGATAAGTTTCCAACTTATCTCCGATATTTCCCGATATTTTTTTTTTGCCCTTGGCGATAACTTGCTGATAACAATATTTTGAATTATGCTAGGTACTATCAAGCTAAAACTGCCACAAGGATTACCTAGGGATGCTTGAACGATAGAACATGGCATCATATTTGTAATAACTGGTAGAGGTCTTACCATTTCACATCTTTTCATGTTTCGGGGACTAGTCAAGGAAGAATGGCATTTTATGTACCTCAGGATGGTATCATAATCTATATAAGTTGATGGAGATGCTGACATGTAGCACCGTGGACAACTTGTGTAATTAATTATATGTATAAAGTAATAAGTAGGCCTATGTAGGTTTAGCAATTTACTCCTCCATTATGTTACTAGGACAAGATCTATGTAAATCACTATAAGGATATGTGAGGAGTATGGTATTGTATTTGGAATCTCTTGGAGTGGTTTCTTCCTTTAGAAACATTGTACAATGTTGCCCTACCTTAAGGATTCTTCTATGTCTACATATATTGAATATTAGAGAATCTTGGCCCACAAACATCTCTTGTTATGTGTAATCTCTCTTCTACATTATCCAATTGTCAATATTATATGAGTGGATCATTATCCATGCTCCAAGAAGGGACACAAATGAAGAACCAATGCTTCTCATGCATGTACCATCTTTGAGTGAGAAGCTAGCTCAAGATGGGGTAAGAATCCTCCAACCTCTTTTGTCCTCCAGCCTTCTCTTTGACTTCTAGTCTATACCAAATTAATCAGAAAAAACTATATTTTTAGGCATATTTATACACCCCATAAACAATATTTTTTCAAAAAATCTTCAAAACTAGAGATCTAGGGTTCTCAATTTCAAACCTCTCCATAATATAACGATTTTGTAATTCCTCATAGCCACTCATTTTCATAACTATGTGATAGATTGTCATGCAAGACTCGTCACAGAAATAATTCTTTTGAGATATAAAACTGAAACCAACTATTTTCCATTTCAAACACAGACTCTCATGACCATTGTAGAATGGTTATTCGTCCACAATGTACAAAACAATACAACATATATATAGTGATACCAACAAGACATTTACCGATAATACAATTATTACCAATATCAATGAAATGCACAGAACACCATACCAGAATACCAAGATGGCGAGGAAATGTTTATTCTATATTTTTACCAGCAAAACCATGAGTCCAACATCCATATTCCAAAGTTCTTATATAAGGTCGGTTGGTTGGGAAAACCAACAAACGCATCCCCTCGCTTCCCAACTACCCTCTCCCGACAAAGCATAACTAATTCTAATTACAATATTACTTTATTACATACTACAACCATGCCATGTGGTTTTCTTTTCAATTTTCTTTTATATGATATTTTAAAGCAAACGGAATAAGAACACAATCAAATCCTTTTACCTACATCTTCAAATTGCTAAAAATAGGACTGAAAGCATATGAAATGTAAAATGCTAACATTTGTTATGCTCAGATTGAAAGAAATAATAAGCACTTTTGATCAGACAACTTATAAATATCACCCAGGAAACCACTAACGGTGAGTAGATGAGGCATTTGGCAATTGCTAGCAGCCTTGCACAACATGAACTTCTGTGTGGGCTCTCTGATTCACAACCAAACCTCAAAATAAAATGCCACTTCCACAACTTGATGAATAGTGCCAACTCTTCTTTAGATGCTTGTTTACCACTTTCTTTAAAGGCTCATATTTTTGTTGTAGCACTGGTCTTGTAGATCCAAATCAGGGGGCGGAATTGAAAAAAAGTAGAACAAAGAACAAAGAAGAAACGTATGGCATGACAAGCATCTGATTTAAATTCCAATCACCAAGCCCTTATTTCAACTGTTAGCGCAAAACAATCCAATATTTTGGAGCTATGAACATAACATTTTCAAATTTAACCATACAGTTGACAGAACAAATGATAGATATGCACCATAAATCTGTATTGACTGCATGATAGATAAAAGTCCACATTGGTGAATATCAAGGAAGAGACACTACACAATCTTTGCACTCACTTTTTCAGCAAACAATCTTCACGCTAGAATGTTTTAGAACTGGGCAACAAACAACTTTATATTTTCTTACTGATATTGCAGGAAGTCTTCCACTATAACACCATATTGAAATTGACAGAGCAAACACACAGAATTCAGTTTACATCATTATTGCAGTTACTATAAACAAAATGCTAGATGATATTGATTTGTACAGGAATGATGAATATAATAATTTCATTGGCTTACATAGCCATCTCCCATTAACCACCCTACAACTACTCAAGCAACTCCCATATGGGAAACTATTCCTGCACTTTATTAATTAATAATTATAAATTAATACAAACCATATAATAAAAAGTCTATTTAGCAACTAACCTATATAATGTATAATGATGCAATACAAAATCCCTGCACTTGCATCCAGCAAGATTGGTGTATCCTTACAAGGCGCTGAAGAACAAGTTGCAAGTGATCGGGATGGATTTTGGTCAGGAATCATCATTATCAAGGTTACGATATGATACCACCCTGGTGGTCGCTGACAAATTGAGTAAGGTGGCTCATTTTATTCCAAAGAATCATACAATTGATTTGCCAACCTTAGCTAAACAATTCCTTCAAGGAATATTTAAAATGCACAATATATGTGAGAAGAGCATCTAGGATAGATAGATGACTTCACATTTTTGGACTACCCTTTAGTCTACCTTGGGAGCATAGCTGAACTTCAGCACCTCTTATTACTGAAAGAAAGATCAGCAAACAAAGAAGGAAAATCAAGCTTTAGACGATTTACTTCAGATGTACAAAAATGGATCAGCCATACAAGGGAGAGGAATACTTTCCATTGGTTGATTTTGCTTCTAAAAGTCTTATAATTCCACCTAGCAAATGTCATCTTTTGAGGCCTAGTCCATAAGGAAGTGCAGGACATCTAATAGTTGGGATGGGAGAAAAGACTGAATCTTGATAGAGTTGGATAAGAAAATACAAGTTCAGGTTAAGCTAATCCAGCAAAGAATCTTAAAATTCTAAGTGATAAAAAAGTCAGATTGCCTTTAGGAAGTCAATAACATTAACTCCACAATATGTAGGACCTTTAGTGGTTTTGGAGATAGCGAATTCAATGGCTTATACAGCTAGAACTCTCCAAAGTGGAGGAGCATTAAATCCATGATCCAAAAGAAGAATCTCCAAACAATGATTTAAAGGTGGCTGTGGAATTTATCGCTGATGCAATCACTTCCCGTGTTGTCTTCATTTCAAATTTCTTGTCCTCGTAACTATGATGTAAGGCATTCATTTCTTTTTTCACGTCCTCTGGCATTTGACTACATAACATCTTGGCCAGCAATCCAAGCAAGGTCCAATTGATACCTCCTATCACATTAAACCCACAATAATTGTATGTCACCATCCCCTTGATCACACCAGGTATGCCATGATCCCATGCAAACTGCTTTCTGCCCCACCTTGCATTGCACACTATAGATTCTGGACATCAGAAAAAAACAGCAGCATAACAGCAGGGTTTTCATTCATTTGAAATCAAATTTTGGGAAAAAAAATTATAAAAACTAAAACAAAACAAGTAAATCACAGAGGGCTCACACAATCAGAAGAATAGAAAACATGAGCAACAAAACAGGAAGGTTCTGATCATTTAGGGTTTTAAATTTTCAAAAAAACAAGACAAAAAATAGAATAGAAAGAAAAGGAAATACCTTTACAAATTCACTCCAATCATTAATTAAATCTTCAAATTGCACAAGTCAACAATCACTTTATCCTGCTGTGTTTCCAACTGCTGAAGACAAAAATGAGGAAAAAAAGGAAGAAAAAACCCAGTTCTAGCCCATCTGCAGCAAAAACAATTAAGCAGCTGAGATACAAGCCACATCTGATTGCAAGACTTGCCAAGTTTCGAAAGGAAACTCACAAGTTTTCTGACTGGACATAGATTACAAGTCTGCACCAAGTAACTTACTGGCCAAGAAAACTCATGAAACTGGCAAGACTTTCCAAGCCTTGAAACACTGGTCTCACTGACATCAACTCCCTACAGCTCTCCATGTTGAATCCCTGCATCAAGGGTAGGGCCATATCTGTCATTGTACGGTATGCATGGAAGTCTGATAAACTCTACTGTTGGCAGAGAAGCACCCTTACGTCCTCTTTCTTCTCTTCTCAATGTTCAAGAACAAGACTTCCATAATGGCTGGAGGAAATATATAGAGTTGTGGCAGGATACTCTGTAATTGGATTGTCAGTAAAAAAATGGGAAATTGTGTGCATCCTTCTTGCATGAATAGGCTTTGCAATAAAGATTATATTGCATATGGCTATGAATATTGTAACAGCCCTGAACTTGAAGGACTCGTGATCTAATGAATTACTGGCGTTCTGCACACTACAGTCATCACTGCTGATTTGTTTAAACGTGCTATGGAATCCATGACTATGTGACAATAAATGAAAGAGGCTTTCAGCAGTAACACATACAAGAAATATGTCTGTGAATTTGAAGAATAGATCTTTGCTATGTAAAACAGTCCAGCTGTAGCCACTACTCTTAAACGGTGATGGTCATCGATGTCATCAATGTACATGTACTAGAGTGACTGAATAGTGAATTCTCATGAAAAATACCTCTGTTATATCAAAATAATTGTAAACCAAGATATTGAAATATTGGAGTTGACTAATATTGACCCAATCTTAATAATAATAATCAATATGAACAGCAGCACTTTGATTAACTAATATCAAATGAAGTCAAGTAAATGTTAAACCTATTATAATTTATAACAAACTATAAAGATATATATTATAAATTTATCATCTGAAAGATTCTATGTCGGGTCTTGGGCATTTGAGTTTAGGGAAAAATTAAAATAATAACCAAATGGGCATTCGATTCAAGGAAAACCACAATACTATTGACTAGAGATAAAGTCATAATTTCGCAGCCTTCTTTCCTGGGCCGCCATCACAGCCTTCAGTCATGGGCGATAATGATATCATGTAAGTGATGAAATGTCGTTGCCGTTGCTGCAAGTTACCGTCACCGCATATGCCACAAACCGTTGCTGCAAACAAAAATATCGCCGCGGCTGAAAAAACCCTAAACTAATTCATGTTTTTAACTTTTTCCACCAGTCACGATTTTGACTTTAGGGTTGACTGAGATTTTAGGTTTAAAACCGCACGACTTTTGCAATTTTTTGCATTTAAAATCGCCGCGGGTTTATCAATGAATCGCTCCCGAGTATATCCGCGATAATATCGGGAGGATTTTCACTTGTGATATATCGCTATTTTCACGCAAGATTTTCAACTATGGGTGGTAGTATATATGTGATTGTGATCAACCTCATCCTTAATATTCTTCAATTTGCTATGGAACTTCATATGCATGCAAGACAGAGTCTGATTCAGTTGGGGCGATGACACCAGTAGAGTGATTTTCAATTTAGTAGTGCTGGAACACCATAATGAGAATGTGAGATCTAGAATGAGTTGATTTATGAATGTGCTTCCTTATTGAATACTGTCACGTTGTAGCTGATTGGCTTGCTGCCTATAATTTTTACATAAGAATAGTTAAGAATAAAGACTGTTGCAGTCCTGGAAATACATGGTATAAGCCTGTGATGACCTCTGCTGATAACACATAGAAAACAACCCAGAAAAACATTGCAACCAGAAGACAAACCCAGAACTATTCTAATCAACAGACATTTTTGTATTTTACTAGATATTAATATTTCTTCAAAACAGTATGCGAGCAGATTAAGTACATCAAACTAATACAGCTTACTAATCACACCATGCAGAACTAGACACTACTGGTATTCCCAATGTCGGGCTGGATGCAAGTCTGCTATTAAAGAGATTCCGCCCTCAAGAAGCCTGATCTTTGTGCCTGAAGAGTTTCATCTCCAAGCCACAACTGCTTAAACACAACATCCAGCTGAAGAAAAAGAAATATTTTCGTTTTCAAATTTCTGAAGTATATCCCTTCTCTGCTCAGTGCATTGTATAACCCAAAAATCTGCTTTCCCAGCATATCTCAATCAAAGGCATGACATCCCTCAAATGTTAGCAGTAACTGGGTAAGTTAACTGACAAATCTAGCTCCTCAAATTGGGCAGTTAACTGACAAAATCAATCCCTCAAATTAAGGCAGTTCCAAACAGTTAACTGGCCACACATCAACCTCCATTCCAGTCCACTACAGTTCTAACTAACTGACTACATGCCCTCCTTATTCCAGTCCTAACTGACTGAAGGTAACTATAGATCTAACTATGCTCATCCTATGCTGACAGACCAATCACTACACAACAGTGGATTAAAACAAGACAGCATTACTCCGTCACCTTATTCACCTATTCAGTCCTTTCTAACTGCTGAGAGAACATTCACTTCCTACCAAACTGCAGAAAGAACACTCCAAACACTCACACAGTACTGCAGATTAGAAGCATTACAAAGCCTGTATTGAAGTCTAAAGTTTAATCAATGCTTAGATAATAGGAAATGTGAATATTGCTCTTTCTTTAGTTTTGCAAAACAGAGCAGCTTTTAGTCTTTGTAGATGTATCACGCATTCATTCTTGTTTTGGGAAACAATTGTCAAAAGAAAATTAAGTACAAGAGTACAAGATGCTATTCAAAACTGAATCTATATGATTCCGTTGATTTATGGTGTAAACAGTGAATTGTGGGTTGTTTATGAAACTTGTGTGTTTAAGCTTGCTGCATCAAACTGTGTACCCTGTACCAAAGGTTAAATCTTGTGCCAATGGGCTGATATGGCACCTTTATCCTTATTAGTTAGAAACCTCCCAAGCTATACTGAGGTTGTATGTGGTTGATAGTAAGAACTCCTTCACTGTGATCTGGAAATATTTGTTGTATAGCTGCTAAATATTGTGAATGATTATTACATTGGAAGTTTGGAATTTGAAATAATGTCAAGTACTTTGATAAGAAACTAGAACAACGGATTTTGGCACTGGGTGCACATGAAGCCAAAGGGGTTGCCGATCTGATGTACCCCAGAAAATTTTGGAAATTATTGGGCATCATCAATCTGAGGGAACATACCAGTCATACTATTTCTGTCTGTAGTCTGTAAAAATTGTTGATTCGTTAAAATGAGATGCATATTTGGAAATAGGAACTTCATATTATAGTTGTAGATAGTAAACTTATCCTAGAAAAGCTATAATGATGCTCAGCCCTGGCTGTAATAAGCACATTGAGTTGGATAGAAATGATTGGCCTGTGGTGGAAACCGAAATAGTTTCAATCTCTGAGGATAATACTAACGAGCTTCATAAAAGGCACAGGTTGGCCATATATTAGACTTGTGTGATGCAGTCACTACTTGAAAAATAGGAGGATCCAATGTTCTTGCACACTAATTTCACAGTACCAATACAGTAGGTTGCTTTGCACTCTGTTATCATTAAATAACCAGATCATGGAATTGTCTTCAGCAAAGCCAATTTCGATGCAAATAAATAAAGATCTATGGTGGACACTCTGTACCCAAAATAAGTTAATAACTAAAGTTTTAGAATCTATCCTAACATAAGTTATAACAGAAAAGACATGGAATATTTCATCATCTGTCAAAGTTGGCATACATTTAAGGCTTTGATATGCTTAAAGGAGAACTTTATAACAAGTTGCTTGCCATTAGTCATGGTTGAATTTGAGATAAATTAGAAATTCATCCTTATCTGAATGAGTTGACACTATTATAGACCCTACCTTCACATGGTGATAAATCCAATGTAGAAGTCTGGATGGGATTATGGTACCTTAACTGATGTAAAGGTGTCCGTGTAAAACTGCAGAACCTTTAACTGTTATTGAAATGTGAGATAGTTAATGATAATTGGACTTGAATGATATGGAACCGGTCCTAGTGTCTGAAACAACTATGGGATGAATGAATTGTGAACGTAGCCTGTACTAGAGTATGGAGTAGACAGGTATAACACACAATCTAGGAGGTAACTGTAAGTTGGGAATAAGGAATCAGGATTGTGTTATGTAAAATGTATAGGAATGGATAAATGGCTTTGAAGAAAAAGATCTACTCTAACAATTGATGAATGTAATGACGAATGTAGATATGGCTAGAACATTAGATAACCAAGAGGGAATAAGAGATGTATGTATAGGGTAAAATGATCCAACAATGTTAACTTCTCTTAAAATTAAAAACGATGCTTGCATAAGGAGGCATGTAATCAACCATCATCAACAAGCAAAACTAAGGCTTTTGAATTTGCAAGCCTAGACTTTAATTGGTTCACCTATGTAACATGTGCTCCAAAATTAAATTATATTGAAGTGGATGCTTTGAGGCCAAGACAAACACCAGCCTTACTTAAGATTTGTAATGAACTTGATCAGGTGAATGTTATCTTAGTCTCTTGCACGATTAGGAAAACAATTTATATATAATTAAATCGATCAGATTTCCACAATCCATAAGAATTTTCAATTTGGTTTCTGGTTTTGATTGTGTGTAATTTTTAGCATCAACGTTTCGGATCACACTCCGTGATCCATCATCAGGATATAAGAGCAAAGGGCATGAAGGAATGTAAAATTAAGATCTGAAGATTGTCTTACAAAGCCAAGTTTATCATGTAAAGAATTTGCTGTACATTAAAATTTGCTATATTTAATTAAAGCAGTGCCTTACCTTGAGAATTACAATACAAGTATATTTGCAGTATCAAATGATATGAATGATAGTAAATAATCTATGTTCTATGGCATTTTCAGGGCAGAGACAACAGGGGAAACATTCCAGGGAAGGCAGTTTGAGGGCCATTTTTGGGGGGCGGCAATATATATATATATATAAAGAGAGAGAGAGAGAGAGAGAGAGAGAGAAGTTAATGAACATAAAAATGACAGCAGCAATATAACATAACAATGTTAAAATGATGTTAGATGATGTTTGCAGAAGCCTGCATGCCAACCAGATTCCAAAAAGAGATTGTTTGTACTTTTCACACAATACCACACTGTACCAAACCATGGCAAATCTCTTTTGCAACTGACAACAGTAACCTACTCTAATACCACATCAAGAATTATGAAATTTAAGACTTATTTAACAATGAAATCAGAAATCGAAAGCATTATTGATCGTGTTAACTGCCATATAACTTATATCGTTAATTAAGAATCTGGTACATGATATATTTGTTGTTGTTACACTAGAGTTGTTGCTGTCACTGCTGCCGTGATTAATTTAATTGCTGTTATACTGAATTCAAGATATGTTTATTGTTGTCGTTATGATGTTATCATGGTATACTGCTGATACAATACGGTTATGATATATATTAACCTTCTTTTTTAAATGTTATGAATAATTATTTTTTAACAATATAAAAGACTTTTTTTCTGCAGGGGACACCTTGCCATCCCCAGGACAATTGAGAGATGGCTGAGATGTCCCCAGCCACCTTGGGGATTGCTAGGCATCCCCTATGCATTTCCTGTCATCCCCAATTTTGGGGAGACATTTAAAGATGTTTCCTCATTTTCTTAGTTTGTGGGGGGCAGCTAGGGGATGTTGCAAAGAAACACCTTAGACGGGGATGGGAGTGTGAAGGGTGGGGGCACATCCCTGTGTGACACAGTAAAATAATACTACTATAGGAGGTGATATGCATCCGCTTGTTGTACGAGAAGCAGCTTATAGCACAACAAAGAAGATAAGAATTGAATCAGATAAGCTACAGATTTACTAAGATAAGCTCATTCCATGAAGGCTAGAAAGGCTAACATCTGAGACTTTTCCCCACAAGGAAAAAACTTTACATCTTTACAAATTAAATAATTCTGACTTTAATATTCAAAACCCCTCCTCAACTAAGCATAGAAGACTTATCAAAGAAATTTCCTTCCATCCTGTCTTTCAAAGGAACTTAAAGTAGACACCATTATTGTCTTTTTACATCTCTTTGTAATTATCTCTACCCATCTAGGTATTCCATAAAGGAAAACCTTGCCAAGAAAGAGGGGTTAAAAATAAATGGCTAGGTGCATATTTATTGATCATAAAGAAAACTTTATGGATGCACAAGCTCCTCTCACCTAACATACAGCTGTTCTCTTTTAACTGCCCCCGCAAATCGTCACACTATCTCCTTTTGTGATCAAGATCATGTTCGCTAATCTCCTCAAACTAGGGGAAGAGCACCAGTAGCCGAGCGTGTTCCAATAGCCGTGCACTTTTTATGCATCCAACCCCCCAATAACTAATTTTACAAGAGCCAATAAAATGATAACTAAAAGCCCACTAATAAGTTTCACATGTACCAATAGCAAACCATTTTTTAGCTTGTTTGGTTCATAATTGGCCCATTTGTGCACCACTACTAGGACATTTGTGCACAACTACTAGGACATTTGTCCATAAGTACTGGCAATTTTGAGTGCACAATTATTGGGGCATCTTTAAGCAGGTATCGGGCGACACTTTAAAATTACCACTTTTTGACCCTTCGGCGCTTAATGAATTCTACAAGGAGCTACTACCCAGAAGCCATAAAATATTTTTTGAGTGGTCAAGTCTATTAGAATATTATTAATTTATTACTTTAATGGTCATCTTTTGTATATAATGCAATTTAGTTAGATAAGATCGATTACTCAATCTTCTTAAGTTTTCTAGTTTGTGCATTTGTAAATTCTTTACAATGATCGTCTTGATCATTTGTTAATACATAAAATAATTTTACCAATTGCTTAGTGTAATATGGTATCAGAGCTAGATTTTTTCGAAAATTTATAATTTCTTCACTGAAATTATTTGTTCAAAAATTTTCGAAATTCCTCTTATTTCTTTTGCAGAAATTCGTTTTCCAAATCCTAACTAGGGTTTTCACGTTCAGATTAATGCCATTTTCTGCAACTATCTTGGTCGTTTTTTGGTTCCACAACCCTATGTAATGGCCCACGCGAAGGTTTTTTAAACCTTTTTCTTCTAATCACGTCCATTTTTTGGCACCTCTTTCTGCTTCATGCGGCCTGTGGCTCATTATTTGGCATCCATCAAAGGTTTTGTTTGCTGCTACCTCATTTTTTTGGGGTCGGAATGTGACTTTAGGGCTTGTTTCTCTCAAACCTGCGGCGTAAATCCCAATTACTTGGCTTGCGAGTCTATTCTTTGTCTGCAAAACGACGGTCCTTACTGCATTTGGTGACCATTTTTTGGTCTATGTCAAAAAACGACAACTTCTTTGCGATTTTCAACCATCATTGTGGTCTATTTTTGTTCTCAAGCAAAGATTTCTAGATTCTCTGTGGTATTCTGCCATTTTTGAAGAATTTTTTTGCAGCCGATTAGGGTTTCTTTCGAAACTCTCTGTTCTTTTGCCGAAATAAAAATTTAATTGCAGATTCTTGGTGGGTTTTTCAAAACCTCAACTAGGTCATCGTCAGAATTTTGTGCGTGTCTTAGTTTTCGTGCCTCGAATTCTGTACCAGCCATAATTTTATTCTGATTTCATATTCCTTCTAGGTTTTCCAAGATCTCTTTTGGGTCTTCCTCAAATTTTTTTGGGTCAGCCAGAATTTTTTCTCGAAATCTATGCCAGTCGTACTTCATTATTTTTGAAGTTTGTACCTGCATCTACCTCTATTTCAACTTCCGAGCTATCACCTTTTCTCAGATTTCTCCTTTTCCGTGCATTGCGAAACATGCAAGATGGCTTCAATGACCAACTTAATGTTGGAGGGCAATCAGAGATTCAACGGCAGAAATTATAACACCTAGAAGCAGCGCATGCTGACTATCTTCAAATATCGTCGCCTTGATGAGCTTGTTTTGGTCACAGAGACTCGTCCTACCACAGTCCAAGCAGACCAAGACAAATTTGATGATCGGAATCAAGAAGTTGTCATGCTTCTCAAGCTCTTTGTCACAGATGATCAGTTGCCTCATATTTCTTCTGGCAAGTCAGCATCAGACATCTGGAAGCATCTCAAGGAGTTGCATGAGACATCCGACAAGAGCCGAGCGTTCTTCCTGAAGAACTAGTTGTTCTCTATCATGATGGATGAACGCATGTCCTTACAGGAGCATCTCACAAAGATTAAGGACATTCGAGATACGCTCGAAGCTATCGGTCGGAAAATGGAGGAAGAAGATATGGTAGTCATCACCCTACCGAGTCTACCAAAATCTTATGAGCACTTTATAGAGACTCTCAACATTACTTCCACTAATGTTGATCTAAAATTTCCAAAGTTGTGCACCAAACTTCTGCAGTAGGATCGTTGGAAACAACAGTTTGGTAGCAGTGGCACCTCGTCCTCTTCAGAGCAAGCCTTTGCAGCCAAATCCTTTCACAAGGATAAAGGAAAATCTCAATCATCTCAGTCATTTTAGCAAAAGGGCTCCAGTCAGTCTCAAGATGGTTCAAAGAAGAAGAGGCTTCAGTGTAACTATTGTCATAAATATGGCCATTTTCTCAAAGATTGCCGCAATCGTTTGGCTTCCGAGCAACGGAAGCAAGGAGAGTCTTAGCCTAAAGCCAATGTTCCTGAGCACACAGAGCAGAAAGAGTCTTCCTTTTATGCCTTCATGGCTAAAAGACCTGCAAACCATGTCAAATCTTCTACTTGGTATATTGTTTTGGTGCTTCTCGGCATTTCACTCACATGCGTGATTGGTTTACAGAATTTTCTCCCTTTACTGATTCAGTTATATTTGGAGGAGGTGAAGAGTATACTGTTGTCAACAAGAGCAACATTCAAATCCATTCTAGTGGGAGGAATCTATGTTCCAGGCATGGAACTTAATCTTTTCTCTGTGAGTCAGATCATGCAGCATTCTCCTCAGCTTGATGTTGTATTCAATTTACACGAGTGTTCGATTGTTGATCGTGCGACCCGCACTACTATTGTTGTTGGTATTGAGGATCATGGTCTATACAGACTTGTGGATACGGGTGATTCTCTTGAGCATGCATTTGCAGCAAAATCAGCTCATATTAGCAGTCTCTGGCGTCAACGATATGGCCACCTGAACATTCATTATCTTGCTCTGCGTGTTCGAGATGATTTAGTACTTGGTCTACCTGAAATTCAAACTCAGAACCAGTGAGTTTGTGGAGCTTGTCAGGCTAGAAAGCAGCACAGGACACCATTCAAGGATGGTGACTCATGGCGAGCCTCTAAGGTACTACAGTTGGTCCACGTTGATGTATGTGGTCCAATGAATACTGCTTTTGTTACTAGGTGCAGGTATTTCTTGCTTTTTGTTGATGATTTTAGTAGAAAAATGTGGGTGTACTTTCTTAGACAGAAATCAGATGTGTTTGTTGTATTTCAGAAATTTAAGACCTTAGTAGAAAAAGAGTCTGGTTGTTCTATTATATCTCTTAGGTCTGATAATGGGGGGGAGTTTTTTTCTACTGCTTTCTCCACTTTCTATGATACACATGGCATAAAACGTCAGTTAACCACACCATACACCCCTCAACAAAACGGCATTGTAGAATGTCGCAACTGCACCATTACAGAAATGGTCAGGTCTATGATGGAACACAAAAGTGTTCCTAAGAAATATTGGGTGGAAGCAGTGTTTACTGCAGTCTATCTCCTTAATCGGTCACCCACACATGCAGTTAAGGGAAAGACTTCTAAGGAAGCCTAGACTGGTCGCAAACCTAGGATTAGCCATCTGAAATTTTTTGGCTCTTTAGCTTATGTATGGATTCCTAATACTCAGCGCTCTAAGTTGGATTCCAAGAATCAGAAGCTTATGTTTACAGGTTATAGTGACAACCATAAGGCTTATCGGTTGATTGATGTAGACACTGATTGTCTTATCTTCAGTTGCGATGTTGTCCTTGATGAAGAACGAGGACCATTTCAACTTTCCTCGTCTGAGCAAAATTCAAAGGATCAGCCTTTGAAGGCTTCTGATTTGGGTGTCCACCTTCCTCTTGGTTTATCTGATGAGATGGATGATGCAAATTCTATATTTGATGATGCACTACCTGAATTTCCCCTGGATGATGTTGATCTTCCACTTGTTGAAGATCCTCTTCCCCCTCCAGCTCCTGTTATTACTCTTCCTGATGTTGGCACATCTACTCTCCGGCCTAAATGGTGGGCTAAGACTATCAGTGATCTTTGTCTTGATGAGCTCATTGAGGGTAGATCTTCTAGAAATAAGGGCAAGCAGCAAAATACAGTTAACTTTGCTCTCATGGCCAACCTTCATAGTATTTATGAGCCTCAGACATTTAAAGAGGCAACAGGGACTCTAGAGTGGGAACAAGCAATGGATGCAAAATACCAAAGTCTTCTGAAGAATCGCACTTGGGTTCTCTCTGATCTTCCTTCAGGGAAGAAGCTCATTAGTTGCAAATGAGTATATAAGGTCAAGTATCATGCAGATGGTACCTTAGATAAATACAAGGCCAGATTTGTTGCTCGAAGGTTCACACAGCGGGAGGGCATTGGCTATGAGGAGACTTTTGCTCCTACTGCCAAGATGAGTACAATTCGTCTTCTTCTCACCATTGTCGTTCAGTGTAGATGGAAAGTCTATCAAATGGATGTTAAGAGTGTCTTCCTCAACAGTGAGTTGCAAGAAGTCTACATGACGCAGCCTCCTAGTTTCAAGGTTGCCAACAAAGAGCACGAAGTATGTAGGCTCAAGAAAGCACTCTATGGACTCAAACAGGCTCCTCGAGCGTGGTACATCAAGATTGATCACTACTTGGTTGCTCATGGTTTTCAGCGTTGCCCTTCTGACAATAATTTGTATATCAAACGCTCTGGTGATGATATTCTTTTTCTTGTTGTCTATGTGCATGTCTTGGTCATTACTGACAGTTCAGCACATTTGATTGTAGAAATCAAACAAGACCTGTGCAAGGATTTTGATATGACAAATTTGGGGCTTCCCCATTATTGTTTAGTTGTTGAGGTTTGGCAGACTGATGGTAGCATTTTTCTTTCTCAGTCTAAGTATGCCAGGAACTTGCATGACAAGTTTCGAATGCAGGATTGTAAACTTGCTTCCACTCCTATGGAGAAAGGACTAAAGTTGTCAGCCAAGTCTGATTCTCCTCCTGTTGATGAAACCACTTACAAGCAACTAGTGGGCATTCTCATCTATCTCACTACCACTAGACCTGATCTCAGTTTTGTAGTGAGCTACATTTCACGCTTCATGACAGCCCCCGAGACTAATCATTGGGTAGCAGTGCAGCGTGTGTTGCATTATGTGAAGGGCACCTCTGATTATGGACTTCTTTACACTAGGATTCATGATTCCAAACTCAGTGGGTTCACAGATTTTGATTGGGCAAGTTCAGTTGATGATAACACGTCAACTTCAGGATATGTGTTCAATTTGGGATCTGGTGCAGTCACCTGGACTAGTAAAAAGCAGCATGTAGTCTCACTCTCCTCCACAGAAGCAAAATATCGAGGAGTTGTTAAGGCATCTTGTGAGGCAGTTTGGCTTCGTTAGATGCTTGCGAATATGCAGATGTCTCAAGTAGAACCGACTCCTTTGCTCTCTGATAATCAGGGAGTTCTCAAACTTGCCAAGAACCCGGTCTTCCATGAAAGAACCAAACATGTGGACATTCATTGTCATTACATTCGGTAGTTGGTTGAAGACGGGACAATTCAGTTGCAGTATGTTCCAACGGCGGATCAGACTGCAAATATTCTCACCAAGCCTCTTGGTCCAGGTAAGTTTGTTAAGTTTAGGGGACAGCTTGGTGTTGTTGATAGATTGACCATTACGGGAGGGTATTAGAATATTATTAATTTATTACTTTAATGGTCATCTTTTGTATATAATGTAATTTAGTTAGATAAGATCGATTACTCGATCTTCTTAAGTTTCTTATTAGAAACTTTCTATTTTGTACATTTGTAAATTCTTTATAATGATCGTCTTGATCATTTGTTAATACATAAAATATTTTTACCAATTTCTTAGCATAATAAAGTTGCATAGGGAGACAACAACAAAAATTGTCAAAATCTGATGTATAATTTAGACTTTGTGGGTGCACACAGTTAGCTATAACCACTACTGGTCCACTTTCCCTACACTATGATGGTAGCATTTTCTTTAACACTAACTAAGAACAATGCAAATAACTGAAATGCCCAAGCTGGGATTGCATGTCACTGAAAACTATTGGAAGGTTAATCCAAGCTAAGGGATGTGAGGTGCGGACATGTAGCATAGTGGTGGAGTGCCCCAGCCTGCTAATCGAAAGTTATATTTGAGACCTAGCTGATCCCTGCTTTTCAACAAAACCAAGCCACAATCCGGCATCAGCATGTCTAGCTCCTCTTTTCCAATCACTAAATAAATAGTCCAAAACAACGAATAGCAGCATATAACAAGGAACATAAATGTAGGATGCATTCAAAGTATTATCTTTTAAAATGGTGAAAATGATTTAGAATAAATAAAAAAATTATTGGTTCAACCCACAATAAGAAGACATCAAGCTTAACTAGGATGCATCTTAACTTTTTCTTCAAGAGTAAGTTACAACTGCCCAAAGCACAAGCACATATAGAAAGCTGTCCATTATTAAAATGGCGCAATTTCCTTAAAAATAATAACAATGACTCGCATCTCTTCACTGTTGTTTTCCTATGAAAAATATGATAAAGAACATTCCTCCAGCACCATCTAAGAATAAGAAAAATCTTTAAATCCCCAATTATACAAACCCAATTTTGAAAATCATATCTTAGTCAGAATGCGAATCATTGTGGTAAGACAATGAGCCCGAATCAGAATCCGAATTGGAATATTCATCATCAGAATCCAGATAAAACTCAGGATGCCACACACAGAAAAATGAGCATACTGAGACAACAAGTCTTCTGAGCTGCCGACATGGAAGACAGCATAGAAGAGTCAACACATGCTCGCTGCTTAAATGTTCTGGATTGCATGACACAAACTGGCACGCCCTTGCAGACCATCTTGCCACCCCCACTACTAGAGGGCTATTGAAAACCATTATATTTATAACTTCCTTTACAGCCCCACCTTGCAACTAGTGAATATTTTATATTGATCCTTAAAAGAGCAATATTTCAGGACTTAGATCCAACACAATTAGAGCATTCCTTACCAAAATCGCGCATGAACCCACTGAAGGAACCAAATTTTCCTGATACCATGAATCGCACCCACTATGGTAAAGTCAATTTCCCTGCAAATTTGGGATCGAAAAGTTAGAATATTTTTCATGCAAAATTGCATCGCACCCTCATTCGTGAAATTTGAATGTAACTAACCTGTTTCTGTTTAAAATCCTTCTCGCCTGCAACAACGCAACTCAGACTATGAGAGTCCAGTCCAATCAGAATTATAAGAGTCCGGTCGAATCAGAAGATACGTTTCCTAATTAGGACGGAACAATTAAGCAACGTATAAAGTAGTATTGGCGTTAGGCAGAAAACTATATTTAGGAACACATATGTATCCAAACCTTTAAGCAATCCCCACTCTTGGCGTGAGCAACAAAAGTTGACTAGACAAATCTTACATTCGACATTCGTGACCCTTGATTACGAATCCCGCCAAACTAAAAAGGCCGTATCACATGTTATTCATTAATGTCTCATTAATTGTCTGTACTGCCATCAGCCTTGTGACAGAATTAAAATATACTGTCAAGCCCTGTGATTATACTATACTCTCTTCTACAGCAAGGAAGAGTAATTTATGTATTGGCCGCGATAGAGGGCAGGAATCCAATCCTTGAATCGCTGCAACTCCTACGCTGGATTTCAATAATTGTAGGCCGACGGCAACTCAGAAGACAAATCTGCACAATCTTTTGATTTGTGTTGACGTTGCAATAGTTTCCTTCGTTGACCTCGTTGGGAATAACAAGGTCCTGTCTTCCGAATGCAGGTATGGGGGCATCTTCTCAACTCTTTTTAAATATGAAACATTTTTGTTGCGGAGACAAGGTGATGGAATTGGGTTATTTTCTGGGCATGTTGGGAATTCTTTTCATGGAAGTGCACCTCTGAACTCTTATTGTGGCTGGAGAATAATTCAAATGGGCTGGGTTGTAAACAAAGAAAGAAAGAAAGTAGTTTTAACGTCTGCGAGGCTAAAGATAGTCTATGGGACAAACTGTCTCACACGCTGAAATTTTCATTTTCACCCTGTTCTTGTGAAGCTTGATGATGAGTGCTCCCAACTGCTCAACCATCCCCTCATTGAAAAGATCAACTCACGAATTTTCGGTCAAAAGAGTATTAAAATTGTCCTTGCTTTTCTTAAAGGCGTCACATTCATAAGTATGAGAGAGTTCTTATTTTGTAGTAGGATAATAATATTGTTTGTTGCCTAGTGGTTAGGATGAGAGTGAGTGAGTGAATGAATGAAGTTTTTTAACGACGTTCATAAGATCATTAGTCTAAGGGACCACGAATCACAGTCCTAAACTAATTCCATATTCTTTTTCATATCTGATCTTCCTGCTCAATCAAACTAGTTGTCTGCTTGATCTTATCCTCCTCAAATAAACTGTACATGTTGTCAGCCTTTGGGATTACCTCGTACTGAGCCTAGATGTCATCATAAGTCGTGCACTCAAAGAGAAAGTGACATTCAGACTCAATCGCACCTTTTTCGTAGAACCTACAAATCCTCTCCTCCCATTCCTCTTTGGGCCTTTTCCATCTATCTGTCTCGCATCTGAGATGATGTGAGCCTATCCTCAGTTGAGTCACCAACACTCTAGGCTTACCTTTAATGTTGCCCCTAGGTAAGCCTTAACCCAATGTCCATGGGAGGGGTTGAACACTTCTATGTAATGTGTCTTTTTTCGACCCATGTTATTAGACCACATGGCAGTCTGAAATTTTCCCATGACAAACTTCTTTATTTCCACATTGGTATTCGGACAATCTTGTAGCTTGATGCTCCACGTGCTCAACCACTTTGTGTTTTGTTTCATCCAAGTCTTCTTCCTACGAGTCAAACCCTCTTTCATCGCAATTTTGAGTCATCATTTGTTATCTATGTTTTCAAGTTTCTTTAAATAGCTTATTAACTGAGTTATCACTGCTGCCTCCAATGGGAAAATATCGGCTTTTGCTAATAGAATTTCATATGGCACTGAGGCTTTGACCTTGATACTGCTAGTGATTAAGTGCTTATGAATCATCTCTAATTGTCTCCACCCACACTTTGACATGCTGCCCCCCCCAAACCTCACAGTCATAAAGAACAACCAGCATGATCAGCAAACCAAAAAGAGTTTTCTTGGTTTTTTAGTCCCAAAGCTTGGCATTTTTTCATCTATTTTGAAGCAGGCGGGACACTTTCCATCCTCCATGTATTCTTTTTGCTCTACAAGTCTCCTAGTTGAGCCTATAATGGAAGTCAATCCCCAGATATATGTATTCTTTCACAATTTTTAACAAACTGCCTTCGAAAAGAAAATCAGTATGTTTCTCCTTTCTTTTCAAAGAAAAAATCATGATTTTTGTCTTGGTAATGTTCACCTGTAGCCCCACTTCCTCACAAAAGCATTCCAAAGCCTCTAAATGCTCTCTTAATCCCTGAGCAAATTTTGATATTAAGATAAGATCGTCGACGTATAAAACAAGCTTCACCAATACCCAGCCAAATGGACCCCCTCACCATCATTTTTTTCTAACCAAGATTCAAGTTTATCACTATATAAACCAAACAAAGTGGGGGATAACGGGCACCCTTGCTTCACACCAATGTCACTACCAAAGCACTCGAACATACCATCCTTAGTTCTGATTTTGGCTCTAGCTCTCTCATAAAGTCTATGTACTGTTGTTCTATACACATCTAGAATGCCTAATTCTTCCATTATGTTCCATAGCTTGTCTCTAGGTACTGTATCAAAGGCTTTCTTGAAGTCCACAAAACAACAATATGCTTCTCCCCCCTGGTTGTCTCATATTTTCTCTATCAAATGCCTAAGAGTGATGCAATAGTAGAATGTCTAGGTCTGAAACCCACTTGCTCTTTTGCTCTTTTTCCTTCCCCTTCCGCCCAACTGCTGAATGAATGAAGACATTTTAATGATATTTACGAGATCAAGATTAAGCAATCTAAGGGATCAAGAGACACAACATTAACATGCTTTTGAGTTTCTTTTGATGTCAATTTTTCTGTTATGAATCTTGATTAAGAAATCTATTATTTTGCAAAGTCTTGCTACTCACAATTAGGTCTAATATAGACTTTGATTTAGGTCGAATATAATATAGTACCCAAAAGTTAGGTCAAATATAGACACTCGCACATTAAATGTATCAAAATTTATCAAATCAATGAAGATTATGGTTGTAGGGTGACTTTGATTCCAAGTTTGAAATGTACTTGACCCAGTTGTGTCTAGCATAGTTAAAGTTGAGTTATCGTCATGATTTTTGTAGTTACCTACATATCCATTGTTATTATCTATTTTTTAGTCCATTTGAGACCTCATATATTGTGGCCCTATAATTATATAATAAATCTTATGGTTAGAATTGTTATGTGTTTTTTATAATTATTTTGGTTTTCTATCTTGAATTGATTAACTCGTCATTTGATCAATATGTTATTTCCCATTGTCTACTATGGCTCAAGGTTGATTCATTAGGCACTCTTGATAGACTCCTCATATGACTAATATGAGTGTACGCTTGACCCAATTGTGTCTAGCATAGTTAAAGTTGAGTTATCATCATGATTTTTGTAGTTACCTACGTGTCCATTGTTATTATCTATTTTTAGTGCATTTGAGACCTCATATATTGTGGCCCCATAATTATATAATAAATCTTATGGTTAGAATTGTTATGTGTTTTTTATAATTATTTTGGTTTTCTATCTTGAATTGATTAACTCGTCATTTGATCAATATGTTGTTTTCTATTATCTACTATGGCTCAAGGTTGATTCATTAGGAACTCTTGATAGACTCCTCATATGACTAATATGAGTGTACATTCACACATGTGTATGTACTTAATGTGTGGTGGAAGAGATCACATAGCTCACAGTAGTCCATGTGAGGGGCACCAGACAATGAGTACAAAACATGTATTCATTAGGTCAATAAGTGTGATAGATTCATCATTACTACTAGATTTATATGAACTCCCTTATCCTAGTCTTGACTAGTTTGTTCGTTCAAAGATTGTCACGAGGCTTATGGGTTATCTAAATTATTGCATAAAGCCTATAGAAAACCTATAATAGAAATCAAAGGGTAATAGCCTCTAAAGTATTGGGAAAGATCCTTGCAACAAGAACATCCTACGGATTGAGTTCCCTCACAAGAGTCACATGTGCCTAATATGGGCTTTGGGATCCTCTTATCTCTTAAATTTTGGGGTTTTTGGCAATGGCCTAGGTAGTACAACACTCATGATCGCATGTTCAAGAGATTCCTTTGAATATTATAAATGGGTTCCAAAATGGGATCATTGGTTGAAGAGTATAGCATGTATCAAGGTATGTTGCATATACATGTAGGGAAAACCAAACAAATGGTTGTGTTGTTAAACATTCATTGTGATATTTCACTTAAAATAACTTAAATCAATTGATGAGAAACAACAAAGTTTACAATATTTGGAGAGGTCATTTTTGGATTAACAATCTTCCTCTATGGTTGCGAGGGGCATCTTTGTCATTTTGTACATCTTACAACACACCTCATTTTGCTTCTTAAAATGGAACCCTCTTTTATGTATCTTTTTTGGGTTAGTTCATAGAATCTTCAATCCTAATACTTTAATCTTTAGCCAACTTCAAAATGCACCTTCTATGAACTGAATAGTCAAAATCATCCTATGTTCCTTTTGGAAGTTTGTCAAAATATTGAGAAAAAGGAAGAAACAAGCTTGTGGAATTTATCCTACCGATTGAACTTGATATTCGCTTCGCTTACATGTCCTGATGAATTAACGAAATTTGCAAAGCTTAAAACCTGGGTATAAAATATTTAGCATATAGATCTTGTGAAATTTGACACCCATTTGAACATAGCTTATGCACTTTAAAAACATCTTGATATGAAACTTTCCAAACCTTTACTAGTGATAACTTTATTCACATTTACTTGAAAATATTGATTCCCCACATCTTGATGAATGTAAAAAGTTTTTATGATAAATATTAAAATTATAAAAGGTGACTAGCCCTCTTAACGATGAACAATAATGTTAGAATTTGTTACGAAGGGTGAATAATGTGTATTTTTCATTTCCATTTGTAAATGTATTAATGATGCAATGTAATAATCTTCTACATAACACAACCTAGATAAAAGAGAGATTATAGAAACAATAGAAGACAATGGAGCATTTATAAAGACCAATGAAAAAAAATGAAGCAAAAGCAAATAATGATGGTTCAATTGGATATTTGCCCAATCACAATCGTAGATTGCATGATCCAAACTAAATACCACAATTTTTTTTATTTTCAAGTAGAATATGTCACATATATGCCATGAACAAAGAATAAGCTTCTAAAGCAAAATATTTTATAATTTTAAATCTAAAACGTCAATGAAGGATGATTCCTAGTCATTAATTTGTAAATGAATTTTGAGAACCTTCCTCTATAAAAGGGCATTCAACCAATTGTTTTTAAAGGAAGGAGAAAATTGTTATTTACTAAGGGGTTTAGTAATAAATAATTATTATTATTGAATTCACTTTATGGTAAGAAACTTTTGAAAACTATAAAGTAACTTGAATTCTCTTTTTCATTATAAAAGTCATGGGTTTGGACCTTTCTTAGGGTATTTCATGATAATTGTGTAGTCTTAAAATGTCAATAGAAACTTACACTACTTGTGTATAGTTGTGATAATATCTAGTGATGCACAAGATAGTGTCATGATTTTGGCAAACTCCTAGAATAGAATTTCTATCCTTCCTCTTTATCATTCTCTTTTTTAATTTTTTATATACATAAAATTTAAAATTTAAATAAACTAAGTTGATATTTCTCAAATCTAATCCCCTTTTTTGTTAGGAATAACAGTCCACCAACACAACTGAGAGGAGGGGGGGGGGGGGGGGGGGGAATCAGTTGTGAGACAAATTATTAANTAAGTTGATATTTCTCAAATCTAATCCCCTTTTTTGTTAGGAATAACAGTCCACCAACACAACTGAGAGGAGGGGGGGGGGGAGGGGGGTGAATCAGTTGTGAGACAAATTATTAAACATTAAACTTTATAAACAAAGCTTTAATCCAAATGATAACACAATAAATGCCTACACAATAACACAATCCTTTGTTGTCGAGGAAACCCTCTTAAAGGTAAAACCTCAATGGGAATTAGCACCCACAAACAATGTACTGAGAGTATAGTATCCCTGTTAAAAGATTTAGCCCTGTTAGGAGCTTATTGATTCATTACAGTACACATTCTGTATTAAAGGACAAACCCTGTTAGGAGTCAAGAGTAACAGTGGGCTCACTGCCCAGGCACACTGCCTAAAGAATGTTAAATCCACCCTCAGGACTTACAGTATGAAATACAAGTGTATATAGGAAATATACAACCCAGTGAACTGTCTGATAGCAACTCTCTTTGCTTGGTTAGTTCCAATGAAGTAACATAATCACAACCTATGCTCTACATCTAACAGAAAAACAAGCTCGCAGCTTCCACACTTCGTTGTCTCTATCTTCAATCACATTCGTCTCTTACATAATCTTTTCAAAAGAAAAGATCTCTCATATTTACCCTATTGCAATAATTGATTAGGTCGACCAATTAGGCTTTCCCAATATACAAATAATTATGTAACCCCTTGCTAAGATACACATGGTACCTATAACAAGTAAACATCAATTACAATTCATCAAATATAATCCAAGATCTGTAATACATACTCGCAATCCATAATACATGCTACATCTCTGAAGTTTGCCCCAAATAGGTCTCCTCCAGAACACACGCCACAACTAACATCACCAACAGTCATACGACTTGTGAAACATAAAAAATATTCATTAACATGTCTTCTGCCATCCCTTAAGCTCGTATAACTTGAATCCAGATCGCTCATAAGTTATACTCAAAACACAGAGACTAACTCTATCAAAGATCACTGTCACCGTCCAGTACCCAGTCTTCACTAAAACATTTGTAACTCATCTAATAGACACTATTAAGTTGTGCGACCTTAGGAATAAGATCACAACACATCCTTGTACACAACATCATCTTCGCTCATTCTGAATCAACCATACAGTACCCGTACACCTCTGTCAGTCATCAAGCAATAGTAATAACTAGTCTGTTCTGCCTCCATAGAAACATATGTTAACATCAGTGACAAAACATGAATGCCAACAACATCAGCAGCAACCAATTCCAACACTTTTACTATCTCAAGCACATAAGTCCCTTTGCGAAAATAGTATTCACAATGAGCTATTAATGACTCACAGGTCAAGGACTTAGAACAATTAAATCTTATTCTAAGGTTGATTTTTTTTTCAAGATAAGGGAGATTCATGGAAGAATTTTATCTTAGTTGATAGTGTTACTAACAAGGCTCAAAAGTCAAAACCCCTTAAGGTAAATTTTTGGGTTCTTTAGGGCTATGTTTTTACTAGAAAGCAAAAAAGGTAAATGAACTAAATTGAAAACAAACAAACAAACCTAGAAAAGGCCAACTTGGAGTTGGTAACCTAGTTTTCCCTAAAAAATACTTAATGATTTTTCAGAAAGAGAGGAAAATACAAAGATTCATTCTCATAAATGTGCGATTTGAAGAAAAATTGCAATAAGTGTTCAAATAAGAAAAATCTATCTAACATAAAATAAATAAAAATGAGACATTTACCTAGGATTCTTAGACACATCACAAAATTATCAAATATTACATCCAATGTAGTATTTAAAGGAAAATAAAATTGGTTGCATTTAGTACACAAAGAGAGAATATCTCATGAAAGGCTACAAATTTGATATAAGTAAAATCCACAATATAAAGATGTAACACACCTACTCATAGATTATAAATGTCCTTTTCTTTAGTTTATTACAAAATTAGAGCTCAAAGACGACTCCTCTTCTCTACAATGTTTGGGAAACAAAAGTCTCCAAAAGGTATATGTATTTAGAATTTATTTCTTTTACAATGTATACGAAAGAGAACAATCAACTCCTTAAACTATCTAATCTACTCTATGCAAACCTTATAAAAAAATTAAAATAATATTTATCATAAATCCCTTTCAATGATTTTACAAATTAAAATAAAGTGAATTTATGCATTATTAAGATGAACTTTATAACTAAATATTGAGTCCTTACTGAAAATCGATCAATTCATAGTTGTAATAGCATTTTATGGAACAATTCACATGCATGTTGGTTGTAGATGAACATTTGGGGAAGTAGTCCACATTACACCTTATGAAGCATCACAAATTCTAATTTCTGAAGTGATCTTACCTCCTCCATCATAGTTCTAATTATTATTATTGCCCTCACCATTATTTTTGACTTTGCCAATTACTAAGATATGGTTATGATTATAAGATACAAGACCTACTAATGAAAATCCATCACAAGCACATGTCGAGTTACACTCCTTCCTCCTTCTTGATATACATGTGAACTCTTAGAAAGGCATCAAGCAAAAAGCTCATGCTAATCTGTTTGTGTCTTTGATAAACTGGTGTGTTATGTCTTGACACTACCCATTTTGCTTGTCCCAATGCAAAAAGCTTCCAAGCTAAAAAAAAACCACCTATTCCACATGTTTTGACTATATATTTGGAACCATGAAGGACTATCATTGGAGGTCCATTTTGAGATGTTTCAATTGTTACAATAATCTACTCCAATATCATTACATGAAAAATACTCATCACTCCACCAACTAGAAACCTATGTCATGATGGAAGCTAGATCAAAGGAAAAACCATCAATATGCATTCAATAACCCAATACTTGAGTCAATCCATTATAAAACAATGAACTCTTGAACTCTTTGATGATTGTAATTGGACATGTTATAAGTAGAATAATTATAGAATTTGCCCCTTGGTGCAAGCATGTAATAAACAGTATTATCTGGAACGCTAAAAGATAATATTGGATTGATATTATTTCCTCTTGCAATATGGTTGAATACACATCCATAAACACCTCAACCCATACATGTATGCTTTTCTAACAAAAGTTTTGAACTCTTTGATTATATCATGTCCACAATTATTTCACCCTAAAGATTCATCATATAATCACCCATAACAAAGTTACATGAGTAATATTCTAGCTCATTAAATTCTTGGTAAGTCATAAGTTCAATTGTATTAACTCACAATTCCTTCAATTGTCCTAATTTCTCAACTAGAGCAAAATCAACATCTAGATGATTAACCTTACTTGACTCGTGCTTCAAAGGCAATTCCTCTTCCTAATCAAACTCATCTTCAAAGACATTACTAGTCCTAAAATTCCTATTTTTTTTGCTAGTGTAGAGGATGCTAGCAAAGGAACTAAAAGTTTGGCTTTACCCGGGCAAGCTTAAATAATACATTCTAAGTCTCGACTTCTTTAGGTGGTTCATTTGAGATTACTAGAGGGTGCTAGTAAAGGAACTGAAGTTTGACTTTTAAACAATACATTCTAAGTCTCGACTTGTTAAGGTGGTTCATTTGAGATTATTAGAGGGTGCTAGTAAAAGAACTGAAGTTTGACTTTTAAACATACATTCTAAGTCTCGACTTGTTTAGGTGGTTCATTTGAGATTACTAGAGGGTGCTAGTAAAAGAACTGAAGTTTGACTTTACCCAAATCAACTTACACAATACATCCTAAACTTCAACCTACCTAAATGATTCATCTAAAATTACACTAGATTCTTCAATAAAACTCACTTACAAATATGATTCCAAATAAACCACTTAAATAATCAAAACAATTTAAACCAAACACCTCACATATTTGGAAACAAGATTCTATTTTTTTTCTGACAATTTAGATCTATGCATATTCTACAATCATTTAAGTATATTGGAGAACATTTTTAAAGAGTTCGCATGGCTTGCCTATTCTTCAATGATTTACAGACATGTCTGCCATGGCGCCTCTAACTAACAAAACTCCTTTGTCCCCCGTGCTTTGATGGACATTTATTACCTACTTCAGAACTTGTTTTCATCGCCATTTTGGAGTAACGTGAACATTTTTTAATTTGTATTTCTTCCTTGTCGAAGAAATGAGTGGTTGGTTGGTTGGTCATATGAACGATGTCGAGGAGTTTAGCATCAAAACTGTCGACGAATTTAGTTCATGAGAATCTTTGGAGTGTTTTTAGTATATCATGTTGGCATCCATATTTTGAAAAGTTTTCAACTTTCGGAAATAAAATTAAAAAAACTCTTTTATGGGCTTTGGGGGTTTTAGAGGGTTGTCAAGATGATGTTTTTCAAATTATAAAAATTTAAAATTATGTATATTTACAAAATTGTAGTTCAATTGAATTAGTACAATTGGTGAGGGTGATGATATGAGATATAAAAAGTCATCCACTAAAGTTCAAGTCCTTCGAGAAGCATTTGGGCCAGGTTCGACTCTGGGTGAATTTGATGACAGTTGTAGTTTAGATGCATGCTTGGTCAAATTGTTGTAATTCGCTATAAGGCACAAATGTCGAAATCTACGCATATTGACATGTTTCCATAAAAAAAAATTATTTTTTTTACATATTTGTGTTTCTATTTAAGAGTTTTCAATTTTATGAATAAGTCTAATTTGTATAAATTACATGATTGTTGCAATTGATGAGTCGTTAAGGTATTTTTATCAAATAGTTTATGTGTCTTATACATACTTTCATGATTTGATAAAAAAAAATTACATGTGGCCACCCAAAAATGGTGTTATGGGGTGCCTTATTGTACTTGTGCAAACAAATAAAATTTATAGGTATTTCCTATCGCTTGTAAATTTTGACTAGTATAATTACTAAGTGAAACTTGTGCATATTTTATTATTATTTAGTACAAGGTAGTAGCCTTTTTAGTATTGTTTATCTAGGGGAAGAGCACTAGTAACCGATAGGGGATCTAATGACCATTATGTTTTTGTTATGATGACCCCCCAATTACTAATATGAAAAGAGCCTAGAAAATTATCACATGTACCAATAGCAGATCACACATGTACCAATAGCTGATCATTTTTTCAGCTTTTTTGGTTGGTAATTGGCCCATTTGTGCACCATTATTGGGACATTTGTGTACGAGTATTGGGACATTTGGCCACAAGTACTGGCTTTTTTAGTGAATGACTATTGGTGCATCTTAAAGTGGGTATCAGACAACACTTTGAAATGGCCACTTTTTGACCCTTCGATGTTCGATGATCTCTATAGAGAGATCCATGAATACCCAGAAGTTGAAACCTTAGCTTTAAGCAATTCACTCACATACGAACACAACAACAAAAAATATCAAAATCTGACATATAGTTTAGGCTCTACAAGTGCGCGAAGTTAGGATGTGCTGGTACTGGTGCTCTTCCCCTACTATGTTTACACGCACATGCATCTCCATATAATGTAGACCATGAAAGTATAAGTTCTCAACCTTCATAAGAGTGTTTGAGTTATATGTTTTATCTAGGTGTTCACCATGGTTAGTTTGAATTATAATGTCCACCCGAATAGTGTCAAATTTCAAATTTTATAATATTTCACCAACACAACGTCCTCTTCCTGGGCTTTTTTTAATCCCCTCGACACATCTTGACTACCACATAAGAATATTTTCAGTTGTGACATTAGACACACCTCCTAACATTTCACTCCCAATTGATATTATTTCACTTGCTCTAGACCTAAGTGTGAGATTGTTTATAACAATATTTATAAAACCTCAACTGTAAGTCATTTCAGACTAATGACAATGACTTTCAATTGTTACGCAATCATCAATAACACTTATGTAACTAATTTTAATGCTATAATTTTGACAAGAGTCTAGATCAACGTGTTTGCTTGGAGCATCTAGACGAGAGAAAATAGTCAATCCACTAAGGAATAGACTTTTATAGTCATATGGGTGGAGTGTCTAAAATGGAGAATTATGTAGTGTGATATATATAATTTCAATGTCTTTTATTTCACATAAAATACACAAGTCTTCTTCATTTATGGTTAATCTCTTATTTACTAACACTTAGTCCACTAACTTTTCCCTCCGCTATAATGGTCCTATTGTAATCAATTATTGTTAATATTTCTTATCCACATTGCTATAATCTGATCATAAAATCAACATGGTGTCAAAGCAGGTTTGAAAATGTTCGTGATCAGATGCACTCCTATAACATTGAAATTCTTCTTCTCTCATCTTCAAGGTGCAATATCAAGACTCTAAAATGGTGTTCGGTCTCAAAGTCAAAGATAAACTTGAAGGTGCTTCAAATTTCACTTCATGGAAGGTGAGAGTTCTCATTGCACTTGAAGAAAATTATCTTCTTCGGTTTGCATAAGAAATTTTATCTGAGCCAAATGATCAAACGGAGAAACTTTAATTCAAGAAGAATGTCGTTAAAGCAAAGAAGCTTTTGATTGACTTCGTAAAGGATCACTTAGTGCCTATCATTTTCCAAAATGACAATTGCAAGCAACATATTCAAAACCTTGGAAAGCCTATATGAGATCAATAACACAAGTAGGGCTCTTGCATTGAGACAACAACTTCGTCAAGTCAAAATGGTGAAAGGAGAATCAATCATATCATTTTTTATGAAGGTTTTAGAACTAAGGGATCGACTAAGCGTGATTGGGGATCAAGTTATTAATAAAGACCTTGTCATGCTAGCTTTGAATGGCCTTCCTCAAACTTGGGAACCATTTATCCAAGGTATTAGTGCAAGGTCCAAGCTACCTATATTTGATCATCTTAGGACGGATTGCATTCAAGAAGAATCTAGGTTAGCTGTAAGAGGAATTATCAAAGGCACTCAAAATGAAGACACCCATGTTCTTGCCACTCAAAATACGAAGAAGAAAGGAATGAAAATGGAAAAGAACCTGATTACAATGGAAACATGTCATTTTGGAGGCATGAATGTATTTAGCAATAAGATTAATGATGTTTTGACTGACCTCAATTTGTTCATAATTAAAGAGGAAGGTAAATATCAATAATTGGTAGTGCTTGCACCATATGATAATGAAGAAGAGATAATGGTGAATCATAACAAAAGTAGTTTGATCGGTTAAATTTGACTTTGGAATTACTGTCAATTGATGCTAATATGCTAAGTGGGTTGACATTGTCAGAGCTTTGTCATGCAAATAGCTTATCATATCTCTCTAGCATAGAATCATCTTACAAGAGAACATCAATTATACTTTCAGAGAATGCATGAACCTGATTGACTTGTTGCAAGATGGGAACAATTTGTCTAGGCAAGTTCCTAGTTTCCTTGCAAGTTAATACTAGATTAGATATTTTATATGCAGTGAGTGCACTTAGTCAGTTCATGTATGAACCCATACATATACATCTAATTGCAGCCAAACATATCTTGAGATACTTGCATGGTACAGTTGGATATGGCTCAAGAAGTATTCTTCCAGTGTGTACTTAGACTTGCAGGGCTATATGGATTCAGATTGGGAAGGAAGTCTTATAGATCAGAAGAGCATCGGAAGAGAACCTCTGGTTGTTGTTTCAATTTTGGATCTATTATGATTTCTTGGTGCATCAGGAAAAAATCATGTGTTTCTCAGAGTATAATAGAAGTTGAATATGTTGTAGCTAGTGTAGCAACACAAGAAGCAGTGTGGCTTTGGAAACTTCTTGCATGATTGTTTAGATAATCATTCGATCCTATAGTTATTTATTATGATAACTAGATCTGTGTGAAGCTTTCTGCCAATCCTATGTTTCATTATAGAACAAATAATGTAGAGATCAAATATCACTATATTAAAGATATGGTACAAAGGAATGCTATCCAGTTGAAGTACATTAGCATTGATGACTAGACGACTAATATGCTCACCAAGCCATTTGCCAGAGTAAATTTTGTGCATTTTTGAGACAAGCATGGAGCTGTGGAGAATGAAGCCCTTGCTAAGAGGGATACTTAACATCAATGATTTATAGAGATATACTATAATGCATTCTTCTCTATGAGAGATAAGTTTGAGGTGCAATCCCTTGTTAATGCATTCTTCTCTATGAGGGAGAAATTTAGGGTGCAAGCCCTTGTTAATGCATTCTTCTCTATGAGAGAGAAGTTTGAGGTGAAATCCCTTGTTCCACCCTCTGGGAGTAGCCATGGTGAGCGTCATGATGAGATGATGGCATCATGTTGAGTGATTCCATGATGAGAACTTGTGTTCATTTGCATTTGCATTCATGATAATAGCCATGATGGACCCACTCTCTAGGAGTATCCATGTTGGATATCACTACATAAATCATATATTGAGAAGGATTCCTCCCTAGCTAAAAGGGAGTGTTAATGTTTCTTATCCACATTACTATAAAATGATCATAAAATCAATAATCACCACATCTTAAATATGTTTATCATGAATTATATTTCTTTAGTGTGGCCTAGGACTCTCCCTATCATATTCATGTGTAGGAAATGAGGGTATTGTTGTCAATCAGGATTGCACCTATAGCTAGATGCAGAATCTAGCTATCCTGTTGAAACATGGAAACATTCTCCTTGGTGGATGAGAGAATGAATCTCCGGATTCTAGGTTGGTTCCTATTGAATTTGGAATATCACCTAATACTGATTTTTGTGGTTTTGGGAAAAAGGGAGAAAGATAACTAAAAATGAATACTAATTAAGAAGGTGATACGCCAAAAAGGATTCAGATTGGTTAGAATTGTAAGTCTGTACCTATAAGACACACATTACTGAACTCTGTAATAATTTTCACTTCATAATAGCTAGGATGACCAAGAATTTACTATTAGGGTTTGGTGCCACTAATGGTAAAAATTCAACCAACAAACAAGTACTTTCTGCAATAGGATTATTCTTTATAACTTAGAATAGGAATTTGGAACAATTCACTAATCTATGCTTGAAAGGGACAAAACACTTTAAATGCAGAAAACATGGAAGGATTGATAGCAAAACTCAGAAGAGATATGTGAATAATAGGGCTAGCTTCATTATCTTCAAAATTTGCAAAAATGGTTACAAAATACAAGGAAAAGATGCAAAGGAACAATATGTTCACTAATACCTCTTAATCCTCAAATTATGAACCCCTACAAATGAATAAGAAGTTCGAATATATAGCCCCTAAGGCCAATTTCAAAAATAAAATCCCCCCTCAAAAGGTGCTCCTAAACAGATAGATACTCCTGAATTTTAGGCTCAAATGATGCCCCAAAAACATAGCCTCCAAAAGACCTCTATGACAACTAAAACCCTAAATTTATGGCATAAGTGATGCCAAAAATCTAGCCCTCCAATAGTGTTCCCCTAATGTTGATATTTTCGATTTTTTATAATATGTCAACACATTACATAACATACCTAAAATATATCCCAAGAATACATTAAAACATGGAATCCCAACCCTACAACCATAATATATGGTAATAACCCGATCCATATTTGTATAAAACCCTAACTCCATAAAGCGCAACACATTACTAAACCTATCCAAACCCGACACCTTTCCACAATGGTCAACATGACCCAAGAAAAAATATATATCATTGCTTAAGATTTTTTGGGAAGGCTGTCATGGCGACTGGAGTATGGTTTATGTGCACTATGGTTGACAAGGTCTTTACTGCATCTATACTGTGGATTTGAAATTGCATCAAACTTAGCATATTGTATTTTGCACTTCATTTTGTAAATCCACATTTGGGAAGACAAGGGTTTCGAAACCCTAGCTGTGATTGTGTCGCCATGCTGTATTTGTGGCGTTCTTCTTAGGCTTTCTCTGCTTCTTTTGTGTCGCCATGCTGAGAATGGAGTTTACTGTTGTTTGTGATTTGCTGCTCGAGCTGGAGTTCACCATAGTCATCTGGGTGTTAGTGGAGTTACATACTGTAGTTTTTTCTTTCTATGGCATCGCGGGTTCTTTGTAAGTAATCTGCATGTTAACTAGAAATCGAGCTCCTTCTGAGAATTGAAGTCGGCTTCTTTGTTATCATTTTCCACTAGAGTTTACGAGCCATCACTATGGCAATGTTCATGCATCTTGAACTTGAGCTCTCCTTGTTTGAATTTGTTGAGAGCTGGGCCTTCTTTGTTCTTTGAGCTAAACCTTGGGTTGCAACTTTGGTTTGAAAATGACCTCTATTTGTTTGAAGTGAACTCAAGTTCCACCTTGTAGTCTTCTTCATTGCGAACTCGTAAATTTGGGCCTTCGTGCCATAAAATATGGCATTGTCTTCCATCTTTCTTGAGTTAAACTTTGGTTGTAGCTTCAATTTGAACTCGACATGGAGCTATGCATGCATCTCTTGACCTCGGGCTGGTGTTAATGGGCTTTGAAGTTTTGAGTTCAACCACTGTAAGCTGGGACTAAGTCCGAGCTGTGGTTGAAAGATGTGGAGCTATCTTTTATGAACTTGGTCTTGAAACTTGGCATGCATATTTTAGCCACAACTTCAGACTCATTCCAAGCTTTCAGTGTACAAAGGACTGAAGCTTGGACGAAAAGACACAAGCTTTTGCATGAAACATGCAGATAAGTTCTATTGTACCTTTCATTTTCTGTAGCTTTACTTGAATTATATGTTCATTACTATAGTCGACAACTATGACCTTTACATATTATTTAGGATCTCAAGTTTAAATGACTCCATATTTCTGGGGTTTTTTGAAGTTTACATCTTTTGGCAAAAAAGTTGGGGTTTATATTTACTTCTGTGTATGTTGAACTTGTGTCATTTCACTTGAAGCTCCGCCATGTAGCTTCACTTTGTAGTATGCAACCCCCATGTCCACTTTGAGTCACTCTCTATTGCTTTGATGTTGACAAAATTGGGATACCCACATGGCCATTTCTGCATATCTGGATGTAAACTTTAAAAAAAAAAAAAAACATGCAAACTGTTGGTCTCACTGAGAGATTGTCTTTTGTCGGCTGTAAACTCTATTTAATGTTTTCTTCTGTTAGCTCCTTTCAATGTCTTAAACATAAAACACATCTTCCTCTATTGAAGCCGGACTCCATATCCTTTGTCTGAGAAACATGTATGTTTGTTTTCTAGCATGACCATAATGTTTTAAACATAAAAACACTCTTTACTGTTGAAGCTGAGAGCATTTTTTCTGTCTGCAACTTTGCATTGAGTTTATATTGTTGTTATACTGTATGCTGTCATTTTAAATAACAGTGAGTTATTATCTACAAAAGAACTCGTTCTTTGCCACCATGTTTGAAAGTCACCAAAATATGTAGAAAACCGCTCCATTATTGTTGAACTGGTACATTTGTACTGTTTGTATCAAAACTACCCATGGGGTTCGAGCACGGGCTCGTGACTCCCATGGGAAATATTGTAAAAACCTTAGTTCATATGGCCATGCATAGTTTCCCTTTAGTTGCACATATTTTCAATATGCATGCATATTTATTTTCTTTTGAATTTCAGTTGTGAACAACCTAAATGACACTATAAAAAATGACACGGTTTATCTTATGAATATGCATGATACAATTATGTTTAAAAGATGTAAAACAATACTATTGTTTTAACTCTCATTCCTGCACAAAACACTGTATTAGGACTCAATTAAGTCTGTGTATGACAACAAACAATACTATTCACTGGAACATGTAAAATAGCTTTGTCTTTGATCTCTATTCAATAGGTATTGTTTATTGATTCTTCGTGCTTCTTCCTTCAAAGAAAACATTGCATTGTCTAGTTTTCTCGCATGATGTAAATTGTTTTTTTCTTTCTTTTGAGAACACTATATTGCCCAATTCATGCCATATGTCTTCAAATCTTGCAGCAACATTCTTTGTTCAATGTGCCTATCCTCTTTTATTTGATTGTAGACATACATGTTACTGCTTTGTTGTCATCTATCTTTTTCAATATAATAATATCCAGAATAGAACTTAGCATAAATATTTGCAATGTTTACTTAATCTTCCCAACAAAAATTAAAGTTTTAAATATGCTTCCCATTTTTAAGACAATGCAATTGGATGTTCTTGTATATGCATGCTATAACAACAACATTACTGTCATCTCCTTATTGTTGAATTCATATACATAGTTCTTGACAACATTACATAGTATTCAGTCCCTGATTTGTTTCATGATAAGGTATAATATTACCTCATTTATGATCTACAAGTTTGTTTCTTGTTGGTTGTAACACTTATCTCAATCAGGAACTGTACGCCTCCTTTCGTGATTCGTGGTTCCCAAGCTTTCCAAAGGCAAGGGTTAGTAGCAAAGGTTTTACAAATGATATAAATCCAATACACAAATACTACTGAAATGAATAACTTGAAGCATAACCAATAAAATGTACAAGCAAAGAAAGGAAAAAAAATGAATGCAAACCCCAAAGTGCTTGAAGTTTCTATTGTCTCTCTCTACTCCTTCTGAAATGTTGTTTTTGATGCTCAATATTGATGTGGGCAGCATCTATGACTTGAGAAGCGTCGAGAAATCGCTAATTGAAATGTGTGTGTGACTGCAAGATGGCTTGAATGCTAGAACCAAACTGACATAGTAATGGTGCACGAGAGCTTGAAATCCTGGATCCTTCAAATGGTTATGAAGGGTTTATTATATAGGAATTGGGGATGAAATGCACGGTTGAAATCAATCCCAGAGGTAGGGAGATAAACGGTTGAGATCAAAGGGAACTGGAGAAGCCATCAGTAAACTCCACCTCTTCAATTGGTAAAGAGGAGATAGAGTTTGGTTGACTGAAGAGCTAATTGTGAGTTACCTTTTTGAACTGAAGAGGTGGGTGAAGTTACCCATGTGGACTGGAGAGATGGGTGGAGTAACCCATGTGATCTGATTGGAGTTATCTCTTTGAAGATAAATAAATATTTAATTAATGTTTTCAATATGTGAGATAATTGAATTCTTTTTTATTTAGAATTGTTTTAATTGATGAAATTAAATTAATTTAATTGGAAGAATTTAATTAGTAAGTGTATAGTCGGAAAATGGAAGCACTTCCATGGTAGACTGGTTTATCCTTCTGAGTAGGTGGTTTGGGGTCATATCAAGCACCTTGAATGGGTTCTTGACTTTGACCTAGCTTTCCCCCTATTCTGCCTCTTATTCCA
>MU223242.1:2879795-2896390 GCA_018584345.1 Thuja plicata | reverse complement strand
TCCTTTTGATATTTCAACTCTTCTTCATCGCATATTTCGCTAATAAAAGAATCTAAGAGTTCATCTGGAAGGGTCTCACCTATGTAATCTGTTATAATATTCACTTCCTCAGAGCAATTATCCTCCTCAGAAGGAGATATTTGTGGAGAGTTCTCAAGCTGATTACATAGTAAGTTTTCCTTGGGCTGAGCTGTATTTTCAAGGGGTTGCACAATCTCTATACTTTCTCGAAGATTTACCTCAAGATCAGATACAGGGGTATCTTCCAACTGGGCTGATATCAGAGATTTGCCAATATTATTTTCATTTAGAATTCTAGGTGGGGAGGCACAAACCAGAGACTTTGGAGGAGATGCCTCCACATTCATTACTTGATTGCTAGTGTTATTAATTTCAGTTGTAGGCTCACCAGGGGGTACATAGATGGGCGGAGGAGATAGAAATTTAGAATTGTCCTCCTCTATATCTGTAAAGAAGAATCCCCCTCTATCTGATAAGAATTTAATGTTTACATCCAGGCTATTGTTTAAAAGGTTAATAAATCTCTTGGGTTCCGTAATAGCACCCTTATAATTCTGCTTTGATTCAATGAAGTTTTCAATAATAACTAGATTGATAATAATTGAGTTGGAGTTGAACTCTAGATGCATATGAGGAATGAAATTCCTATGTATGCTCATTTTGACTATAATTATTTTTTCTATTGTATTTGGTGTATCTTTACTAATTCTAATAAATTTGCCTATATTATTGCCTATAATACTTACAGTTTGTTCATTTGAGAGTTCAATTGGTAAATTTTTAATTAAAACTGCTTTTTCTACTTCGAAATCCTCAAGATACATTGGGTTAAATAAAGGTTTCCAATTCGTAACAAAGAAAGCTTCATGTTTATATTTCAGATCAAAGTTATCTAATATCTTCTTCTTAATTTCTAAATATTTGCAGTCTATGAGAAAAAAAGAGTCTACAAGGGTCGTTATACTTACCTCATTGGGGAGCATATTTACCAATGCTTCTGCAATGTCCAAATTGCTTGCTCCAATTCCTTTCCATCTGACTATGATACCTGTATCCTCAAAGTAATTCTGAAAACTTGCTATAGAGCTACCGTCTAGGGATACTTTGTTAGAATCCTTGTTAGAAAAAATTATCTTTTTTATTATGCAGATGCAGATAATTACTGTTACGCCTATGTGGCAGAGTATAAACAGGAGAGGAGACATTTTCTTGCAGAATATTAGCCTCGAAAGAAACACTCATCTTTACTGCATCATATATTTTCAGGTGTCTATAGGAACACTCATCTTTACTGCATCATTTATTTTCATATGCACCTTTTAGCAGCATCACTATATGAACTGTATCTTCTTTTCTTTCTAAACTTATGAACTTTTAGTACTCTTTAATCCAGTGAGGTTTGAGCACAGGATCGTGACTCCCAGTGTATTTCCCTTTTCTCTTCTGCATTTAATATCACTTGCTTGCACACATCACCAAGTCCACATGTTAGATTAGTAGATACAATCAGTCAATCAATGTTTGTATGTAAATGCCATGTGAAATGACATTTATGTATGAATGTTGGTTTGTTGGTTGGGTTTACTAACCTAATATGTGGATGTTCTAAAAAAGGTTTCTCAGGTACAACACCCAAGTCCCTTTGATTTGGATTACTAGCTTTGAAAATAAGAACAACATACATCAAAATGACCATTAATAGTAAAAGTTTTCATGTTTAAAAAACAAGTCCCTTTAATACTATCTTTTACTTAGTGTGGATGCACATTTTCTTATTACATTGAATCTACCAAATAGATATGCAATATTGAAAAAATTGATTGTAGTTGTATGGTGTTTGTGTTTCATGCATTTCTTAGGTCCAGTTGGATCTAACACCATTTTCTCTCTCATGATGTAGGTAAAAAACCCTAAATATTTAGTGAAGATGAAGACCTGGACCTGACAGACAACCAACTGACAACAAACATACAATAAGGCAATGCATGGAACCCCTACTCCATACTTCTATCATGCTTTCTATTCTGCAAATGTACTCTTTGATTGATATGACATATGAAATATGAAAGGACACTTGTATACTACATTAAGTTTGAATGCACAATGTAATGATCAGTTATGAATTTGAAAGTGTGAATCTGATCAATACTTAGAGTATAATGAAATATGTTAATAAGAATGTAATAGAAATGTATGCATCTTTATTGGATGAACAATAATGTTGAATAGTGTACCTTTATGCAATCTTTCTGATGTTCATAGTTGTAATGCTACATGTGTACTTTTATCTTCTGAATTTAGAAAATTCTACAACTTAAGACAACAACTATAAAATCCATAATTCAATGTAAAACAATTATCAATTTACCAATTTACTGTACAACTAAAATGATAACATTTTCTGGCGACCTCCTAGGGGTGTTTGCCTGCTGAACAAAAATCAGACCAGTTGCCTTTTGCTTATCCATTGGGCCAGAGTCTTTAACTTTATGGATAACTGAACTTGTCAAACTGAAAACCAACTGAAAACTGAAAACTGAAACTAAACTAGAACCTGTGCTGACCAACACTTAGAGGAAGCAAAACTATCAATGAAAAACACCCTGTGCTTCATCGTTGCTATATGAACCTATGCTTATGATGCGATACAACAAAATTTATCCATGTATGATATGATGGACATAATTCAGATGATGATGATGTTGTCTAGAAATAGAAACAAACTAAACTCAAAGGAAAAATGAGCTTGAACAGTAACCTCGGTTGCATGGTATAGGTGTGAGCATGATGTGTATGATATGGAAAAACAAAAATTATCCATGTATCATGTGATGGGTATGATTTTAATGCACATATTATGTTATTGATCTTGTTGTTTCTATTCATTCTAACCTTCAAAACTGCCAAGCAAACTATCTGAAAAACAACTTCTCTTTCCACCATGGTTATATTATTGAGGTATTCATCATTTATAACTTGGAACCCTAATGGGTTCTTGATTATGCTTGGTGTGTATATTCTTGATGTGACCATTGTGTGAATAGAATAACTAACTGCAACTAACTGAAAGGAAACTAACTATGTGCAAAGCACTTATTCACACCAACTAGCCTCAAAGCAACGCTTGAGGTGGATCCCATTAACTGGGATTGGAAATTATTCTCCTTCTATATTTGAGAGCTGAAAAACATTATGGGCCTTGCATCATGTAATCACAAATGGACCATCCCAAATGGCATCAAATTTTGAATCCTTACCAAGTCTACTCTTCAGCCAACCTTACCTCCATGGGTTACTTGTCCAGCAGATCCAACTCCTTGATCAGGCTCAAACTGGACAACTCTACTGAAATTGGCAATCTTGCCTCTCTTCCATAAACCAGCCTATAAGGTGAGTTAACTGTTGAGCGTTTTGGGGAGATCCTATCATCCCACAAGGATTGCTTTAACTTGCTACTCTACACTTGTTGGTTGTCTTCAATAGTCCTCTTGATGATGCGAATCAAATTTTTATTTGTTGATTCAGCTTGTCCATTACCCCGTGGGTAATAATTGGATGAGGTACTGAGATAAACATTGTTCTTTACTTCCCAATTAGTAATTCTTGTGCCCAAAAAGGCCAAAGCATTATCAGAAACAATAGATTTAGGTGCTCCAAATCTTTTAATCAGATCTTCATAGAAATTCAGAACTGAAATCTCATTTGCGTCTTTCAATGCAACAAGTTCAGTCCACTTAGTAAAATAATCTGTTGCTGTCAATATATATCTATGACCTGAACTTGATGATGGGTTTATGGGACCAATAAAATCTAGACCCCACTTAACAAAAGGCTATTCAAGTTGAATTGAATTAAGAGGTAAAGTTTCTAACCTTTGTTTATTTCATAAAACAACACATTTCAAACACCTTCTTACCATATGAAGGCATCCTCGTACAATTTTGGCAAAAAATAACCAACCTTCATTATCTTCAACGCTGTTGTCCTTGCAACAAAATGGCCACCTGCTAGTCAATCATGGAATTCTTCTAGAACTTTTTCAATTTGATCTCCACTGATGCATCTCAATAATACACCATTATAATCCCTCGTATAGAGTACATTATTCAGTAAACAATAAGGGATGGATTGCAATCTATAATACCTCCTTTTTTTATCTTTCCAAACTTTCAGGTTAACATCCCGTTTTCAAGAAAACAATCATATTGTTTACCCAATCATTCTGCAAATCCAGGACAACAATTTGTTCATTGCCTTCTAAAGCCAAAATCACTTCAGAATCATTTTTTGGATTGTTATCTCCATTTCCATCAAGTTGTTTACATAAACCCTTACCTTTTACCAGCTTGGTAATTTAGTTTCAATCTCATACTCCATTGCCTTTGTGATCCAGCCAACTCTTTTGGTGTTGAAGTCCTTATTCAACAAAAACTCCTTGACAGAAGGATGTGCAACCATCATTTTTATCTTATTGTTAGAAAGCATATGTATGAATTTCTTCAGACTTCTAATTACAACAAGTACATGTTTTTCAACAAATGAATAATGCAACTCATAATCCTTTAGTCCTTAATTGAAAAAGGTTATTGGCTGCTCACAACCTATGTCATTTTTCTGAACTAACATGGCAACAATACTATCAACATTCTCATATGCATACAAAATGCAATCCTTTGAAAAATTAGGATTTAACAAGGTAGGGGCAGTAGCTAATGCTTCCTTAATCAATTCAAAATTGAGTTTGCCTTCTTTGGTCCATTTGAAAGAAATATTTTTCTTGAGCATAGATGTTAATGGCATTAGTAACTTAGCAATATATGGAATAAATCTTCTAACAAAGTTGATTCTTCCTAAGAAACTTTGAAGGCCCTTTTTGTGAAGAGGAAGTGGTAAGGCAAGGATAACACTTACTCTTTCGGGTTCAATAGTGATACCCTTTTTTGAAACAATAAATCCCAGTAATTTGCCTTCATGGACAACAAATATACTTTTCTTGGGATTTAAAGAAATACCATATTCCTTGCATCTCTCAAAGATAACTCTTAAATGCTGAAAGTATTCTGATACATTCTTTGAGAAAATAGTTATATCATCCAAATAAACAAGTACAAACCTGTACATCAAATTTATGAAGGCCTTGTCCATAGCCTTCTGAAAGGTTGCACCTGCATTAGATAAACCAAATGGCATCTTTTGATAATCCATAGTCACCCATTTGGTTGTAAATACTATCTTGAATCTATCCTATTCCTTCACCAAAATCTGGTTGTAACTAGAGAAACCATCCAGCAATGAAAACCGTTCTAGACCTGAAACAACCTGCAAGATTTGTTCTATTGAAGGAAAAGGATGTCTATCCTTTAATGAAGCTCTGTTCAAGTCATAGAAATCAACACATAATCTAATTTCTCCATTCTTTTTCCTAACAGGTACCAGATTGGATACCCATGAAGTATGTTTTATTGGGAAAATGATATTGCTCTCAATCAACTTATTTAATTCTTTAATCATGAGAGGCTCTAATTTTGGATTTATTGGCCTCTATTTTTGTCTAACTGGTTTGGCTCCTGGTTCTAACTCAATTATGTGCTGAGAAGTACTAGGATCAAATCCTTTCAAATATGAATAACTCCAAGCAATAATATCATGAAATTCATTGCATAAGTTAACAAAGGTTTGACATTCTTCAGGTGTACATACCTTTCCAATTTTTAACACTTTATCCTTTGCAACAACAATTTCCTCATAATGCTCTTCTTTAATTTGCAAGCTGGATTTATCCTTTTTGAATTGATCATTAGTACCAAACATACATTCTAAGGTCACAAGACCTTTAGGCATTTTATTTGTCCTTAATTGAATGATTTGGTCTTCATTTGCTCCTGCAATCTTTGATGATTTGGCTGTTCAAACTCAACCTCTTCTCTCAAAAAGTTAACAATATGTTGGTTAGATTCAAAAACTTTCCAACAATCAACATTGTTAGGGACAATAGGTCTAACAATTACTTTAACATAATTCATCCCCTTACTATTGCTGATCTCTGTTGGAATATCATACTGGGTTCCAACAGCAGCAAGCCTGTCAGCATGTTTATTCTGATTTATAGGAATAGATTGCAGATTAAAAGTTTCAAAACCTTCAATCAAATCCCATACAACATGTTTGTAATTTTTTAATAAATCATTCTCAGTTGCATGAACAATCCTAACTTGATTCACAATGAATTATGAATCACCATAAACTTGCAAACATATAATACCTCTTTTAATGGCCCACTTCAATCCATTTATGAGGGCTTCATATTCAACAACATTGTTTGTACAACTAAAAGTGAATCTGAAAGAAGGGTAATACCTTTCATTTGCTGGTGAAACTAGCATACAACCTCCTCATGCACCTATTTTTCTGCGTGATCCATCAAAAAACAACTTCCAAACAACATGAGATTGTTATTCCAGATCTAAATCTCCACTTTACCACAGCTGGAAGAAAATCAGAAACTTCATGGATAACATAGTTACCCAAACTTGGATCCTCAATCTGTTCATCTGAAATTCTTACATTTTCAGTAGCCCAATCATTCAACAAAACATCAAGAATTTTACTTATTTGTGTTTGAGCTTCAAAAACATCAGATATTTCCTCTTGATCAAATAACACAATTGCTGATTCATTTCCAACACTAGCAACATACTGTTCAACACATAATTTTCCAATGGGTTCTGAGGGTATAGTAACATTAGTACTGTACCTTGTGCAGAAGAGCATGTGAGTCCAATCTGCTGATAAATAACCTCCTATCTTGGAAGTAAATTCTCTTGACAAGAATATAGAGAAGTTAGGAGGCAAATCCATAATGTACACATCCATGGGAACTGAAAAACTAGGATAAGCATGCAAAGTTAAGTCAAGATTCCTTATAACTCCTACAGTTGCAACTGCTGTCCCATCTAATTGGACTACTCCTCTTTCTAGTGGGTTATATTTGAGGCCTAGCTTGTCTACAATTTTCTTTGGCATAACCGAGCTAGTAGCACCAGAATCAATCATGCAATTGTGAACTAGGTGCTATCCTATAATGACAATGACATAAAATGGAGGAGGTTTGATCAACTTAGTTGATTGCTGGGATGTACTTGTAGTTGCAGCAACTAAAACCTTAGGGTTTTGCTGAGACAAAACTTTATCAGATAGTGTAAGTGCTTGTAATGCCTCTTATAACATATCCTTTTGGCCTGAAAGAGAAAAAACATGCCACATGGACAAGGGAACATTTGTCTTCTTCAAATGATCAACAATATTGAAGCTTTGAATGCTAACCTTTTGGTGTTGTTTTAAAACAACAGGCTCATTTGTTGTCTGACTTGATCGTTCTGCTATTTTTTGAGCTGTTAAATGCTACTTTGTCTGCTATTGTACTATAACATCAAGCTATTATACTTAGTCATTTGGTTGTTGATCATTTCCAGCCTTTACTTTTGACCTTGTTCCTGCTACTATAGGTCTCCACACTTGATTGGGGTCAAAATGTGTTGCTAAAAAAACATCATCATCACTAAAATTAACCAAAGACACATTAGGATTACCTTGTGTTTGTGATTGATCATACTGTACCTCTGTTTGGCTATTAATTGACTGTCCCTTCAGAACATCCTATCTTCTAGCTTCAAGTGCATGGGGGCAATCTAGCCAAAAATGCCCATCATTGCATGTGTTACACCATTCTACTTCTTGTATATAATTAACTTGAGGAATTACTATTAACTCCTTGGAAGTACTCGGAGTTGCATAATTATATGCTTGGCCAGCTCTTTGATTATAACTTCTTTGCTGCCCTTGAGCTTATCTTGTCTGATTTGAACTGGAAGCTTGATTCAATGACCTATTCCGCTGATAAGAAGCTTGTGGAGGTCAATTGTATTGGCCTTGCTGCCTCTTCAGGTTCATTATCTCATTGCCATAATTCTGCAGAGTTCTCAAAATGTTGTCATTTGTATCTTTTAGCTCCATAGCCCACTCCTTTATCTCCCTAATAGGAGCTGAAGAAGAATGTTCTTCTGCTACAACCTGTATATTAAGTGCTGACAATGGAGGAACAACAGTAATAGGTGGTATGGCAACTGGTACAACTAGTTGTATCTCTATACAATAAGGCCTTGGAGGTAATTTTCCAGCTTGTATCAAGCTGTTCTCAGCTCTAACAACAACATCATAAGCATTAGGTAAAGTTTTACTTCCTATAGACTGCATCATAAGCACAATATCACTGTTAAATGCTTTCAAATAGAAAAGAAATACATAGTCATTAGATGGTTTAACAGATCTTGGAATTTTGTCCCATGTTTGTTGAAAAGGAAAATTGAAGTAAGAAATATGCTCATTGATATTCCTCTTAATAGTAGTTATCTGCTCAACCAAAGAAAAATTATCTAAACTATCTTCAAATTTACTGATCAAAACAGTCCCTAACTCATCCCATGTAGCAATAGAATTAACTGGAAAACTTCTAAACCAAATTAATGCTTTACCCTTGAGGGAAGCTGCTAATAGTTTCAATGCTACATCATCATGAGTAACTTGATGTAATCCACACAAAGTAGCAATATCTTTAATATGCTCAATTGCTGAAATATGATTCTCACCATTGAAATATGTCAAACCTTTTAGTGTTGGTAGTGGAATGTCATGATGAACAACAATTTGTAATGGGCTGCCAGCATCAAAGGCCACAAATGACAAATTCTGAACCATCTGTACTAGTGGTACTTGTTGCTGGACTATAGGTGGTACAATGGATTTTTTAGCTGGTGTTACCTTCCTTTGATATGTTTTCAATCCTGGGGTAGCAGTGCCACTTGTGGATGCTACAACAGTGAACTGATCCTTTGATGATTCCTCAAAAATGGGTAATTCTGATCCAAAATTGTCAATAACACTTAAATCTTCAGGAAAACTGAAATCTTCAATAATTACCTCGTGACTTTCAGAAATGGTTGATTGGTCCTCAAAGATAGGATTTTTGAATAGTGAAAAAGGAGACCTCAACAAAGAGGCTCTTTCTCTTGCAACTTGAGATGCTCTGCTTCTTCTTGTTGATATGTTGCCTCTTCTACTTGTTTGTAATTCTTGATAAATGAATCCTTCACTGTTTGCTCTTGTTGGAGTTCTTCTCATCAAGATAAATCTGCAATTGAATTTGCAATAAAACCTTTATCTAGAGTCGCCAGGTGCTTGGTAGAATACCTTCAAAAGGCAAAAATACTATTGTACACACCAAAACAGTAATAAGAAATAATAACTTTGAAAGAACTATGAAGCAGTTCGTGTCCCACCGGGCGTGCCAAAATCTTTTTATCAATCAGGATTGCGCCTATAGCTGGATGCGGAATCTAGCTATCTTGTTGAAACATGGAAACATTCTCCTTGGTGGATGAGAGAATGAATTTTTGGATTCTAGGCCTGTTCCTATTGAATTTGGAATATCACCTAATACTGATTTTTGCGGTTTTGGGAAAAAGGGAGAAAGATAACTGAAAATGAATCCTAATTAAGAAGGTGATACACCAAAAAGTATTCAGATTTGTTAGAATTGTAAGTCTGTACCTATAAGAAATACATTACTAAACTTTGCAATAATTTTCACTTCACAACAGCTAGAATGACCAAGAATTTACTATTAGGGTTTGGTGCCACTAATGGTAAAAATTCAACCAACAAACATGTACTTTCTGCAAAAGGTTTATTCTTTATAACTCATAATAGGAATTTGGAACAATTCACTAATCTATGCTTGAAAGGGACAAAACACTTTAAATGCAGAAAATTTGGAAGGATTGATAGCAAAAATTAGAAGAGATATGTGAATAATAGGGCCAGCTTTATTATCTTCAAAATTTGCAAAAATGGTTACAAAATACGAGGAAAAGATGCAACGGAACAATATGTTCACTAATGCCTCTTAATCCTAAAATTTTGAACCCCTACAAATGAATAAGAAGTTCGAATATATAGCCCCTAAGGCAATTTTTGAAAATGAAATCCCCCCCTCAAAAGGTGCTCCTAAATAGATAGATATTCTTGAATTTTAGGCTCAAATGATGCCCCAAAAACATAGCCTCCAAAAGACCTCTATGACAACTAAAACCCTAAATTTATGGCATAAGTGATGCCAAAATTCTAGCCCTCCAATAGTGTTCCCCTAATGTTGATATTTTAGATTTTTTATAATATATCAACACATTACATAACATACCTAAAATATATCCCAAGAATACATTAAAACATGGAATCCCAACCCTAAAACAATAATATATGGTAATAATCTGATCCATGTTTTTATAAAACCCTAACTCCATAAAGATGACACCATAGTCTAAAAAACACTAACTTCGTAGCACATTACTAAACCTATCCAAACCCGAAACCTTTCCACCATGGTCAATATGACCCAAGAAAAAATATCTCTATCATTGCTTAAGGATTTTTGGGAAGGCTGTCATGGCAACTGGAGTATGGTTGTCGTGCACTGTGGGTGACAGGGTCTTTACTGCCTCTGTATTTTGGATTTGAAATTAAATCAAACTTAGCATATTGTATTTTGCACTTCATTTTGTAAATCTGCATTTGGGGAAGACAAGGGTTTCAAAACCCTAGTTGTGATTGTGCCACCATGCTAGGTTTGTGGCATTCTTCTTGGGCTTTCCCTACTTCTTTTGTGTCACCATGCTGAGAATGGAGTTTATTGTTGTTTGTGATTTGCTTGTCGAGCTGGAGTTCACCATAGTCAACTGGGTGTTGGTGGAGTTACATACTGTAGTTTCTCTTTCTATGGCATCGTGGGTTCTTTGTAAGTAATCTGCATCTTAACTGGAACTCAGGCTCCTTCTGAGAATTAAAGTCAGCTTCTTTCCTATCATTTTCCACTGGAGTTTATGAGCCATCACTATGGCGATGTTCATGCGTCTTGAACTCAAGCTCTCCTTGTTTGAATTTGCTGAGAGCTGGGCCTTCTTTCTTCTTTGAGCTAAACCTTGGGTTGCAACTTCGGTTTGAAAATGACCTCTATTTGTTTGAAGTGAACTCAGGTTCCAGCTTGAAGTCTTCTTCACAGCGAAATCATAACTTTGGGCCTTCGTGCCATAAAATATGGTGTTGTCTTCCATCTTTCTTGAGTTAAACTTCAGTTGCAGCTTCAGTTTGAACTGGCCATGGCGTTGTGCATGCATCTCTTGAACTTGAGCTGGTGTTAATGGGCTTTGAAGTTTTGAGTTAACCGCTATAAGCTTGGACTAAGTCCGAGCTGTGGTTGAAAGATGTAGAGTTATCTTTTATGAACTTGTTCTTGAAACTGGGCATGCATATTTCAGCCACAGCTTCAGACTCATTCCAAGATTTCAGTGTACAAAGGACTGAAGCTTGGACCAACAGACACAAGGTTTTTCATGAAACATGCATATAAGTTCTACTGTACCCTTCATTTTTTGTAGCTTTACTTAAAGTAGATGTTCATTACTGTAGTCAAAAACTGTGAAATTTACATATTATTTAGGATCTCGGGTTTAAATGACTCCATATTTCTGGGGTTTTTTGAAGTTTACATCTTTTGGCAGAAAATTGGGGTTTATATTTACTTCTCTGTATGTTGAACTTGTGTCATTTCACTTGAAGCTCTGCCGTGTAGCTCCACTTTGTAGCATGCAAACCCCATGTCCACTTTGAGTCACTCTTTGTTGCTTTGATGTCAACAAAATTGGGATACCCACATAGCCATTTATGCATATCTGGATGTAAACTTTTAAAAAAAAAAACACATGTAAACTGTCAGTCTCACTGAGAGATTGTCTTTTGTCAGTTGTAAACTCTATTTAATGTTTTCTTCTATTAGCTCCTTTCAATGTCTTAAACATAAAACACATCTTCCTCTATTGAAGCCGGACTCCATATCCTTTCTCTGAGAAACATATATGTTTGTTTTCTAGCATGACCATAATGTTTTAAACATAAAAACTCTCTTTACTGTTGAAGCCGAGAGCATTTTTTCTGTATGCAACTTTTCATTGAGTTGATATTGCTGTTATACTGTATGCTGTCATTTTAAATAATAGTGAGTTATTATCTATAAAAGAACTCAGCCTTTGCCACCATGTTTGAAAGTCACCAAAATATGTAGAAAACCGCTCCATTATTGTTGAACTGGAACATTTGTACTATTTGTATCAAAACTACCCATGGGGTTCAAGCACGGGCTTGTGACTCCCATGGGCAATATTGTAAAAACCTTAGTTCATATGGCCATGCATAGTTTCCCTTTAGTTGCACATCTCTGCAATATGCATGCATATTTATTTTCTTTTGAATTTCAATCGTGAACAACCTGAATGACAGTATAAAAATGACATGGTTTATCTTATGAATATGCATGATACAATTATGTTTAAAATATGTAAAACAATACTACTGTTTTAACTCCCATTCCTGCACAAAAAATTGTATTAAGACTCAATTAAGTCCGTGTTTGATAGCAAAAAATACTATTCACTAGAACATGTAAAATATCTTTTTCTTTGATCTGTATTCAATAGGTACCATTTATTGACTCTTCGTGCTTCTTCCTTCAAAGAAAACATTGTATTGTCCAGTTTTCTCGGATGATGTAATTTTTTTTTTCTTTTTTCTTTTGAGAACACTATATTGCCCAATTCATGCCATATGTCTTCAAATCTTGCAGCAACATTCCTTGTTCAATATGCCTATCCTCTTTTATTTGATTGTAGACATACATGTTACTGCTTTGCTATCATCTATCTTTTTCAATATAATAATATCCAGAATAGAACTTAGGATAAATATTTGCAATGTTTACTTAATCTTTCCAACAAAACTTAAAGTTTTAAATATGCTTCCCATTTTTATGACAATGCAATTGGATGTTCTTGTATATGCATGCTATAACAACAACATTACTATCATCTCCTCATTGTTGAATTCATATACATAGTTCTTGACAACATAACATAGTATTTAGTCCCTGCTTTGTTTAATGATAAGGTATAGTGTTACCTCATTTCTGATTTGCAAGTTTGTTTCTTGTTGGCTGTAACACTTATCTCAACCAGGAACACTCATCTTTACTGCATCATTTATTTTCATATGCACCTTTTAGTAGCATCACTGTATGAACTATATTTTATTTTCTTTATGAACTTATGAACTCTTAGTACTCTTTAATCTTGTGAGGTTCGAGCACGGGCTCGTGAATCCCACTGTATTTCCCTGAACCTCACTATATTTCCCTTTTCTCTTCTACATTTAATCTCACTTGCTTGCACACATCACCAAGTCCACATGTTAGATTAGTAGATACAATCAGTCAATCAATGTTTGTATGTAAATGTCATGTGAAATGACATTTATGTATGAATGTTGGTTTTATGGTTGGGTTTACTAACCTAATATGTGGATGTTCTAAAAAAGGTTTCTCAGGTACAAGACCCAAGTCCCTTTGATTCAGATTACTAGCTTTGAAAATAAGAACAATATACATCGGAATGACCATTAATAGTAAAAGGTGTCATGTTTAAAAAACAAGTCCCTTTAATACTATCTTTTACTTAGTGTGGATGCACATTTCCTTATTACATCGAATCTACCAAATAGATATGCAGTATTGAAATAATTGATTGTAGCTGTATGTTGTTTGTGTTTCATGCATTGCTTAGGTCCAGCTAGATCTAACACCATTTTCTCTTTCGTGATGCAGGTAAAAAACCCTAAAGATTTAGTGAATATGAAAACCTGGACCTGATAGACAACCAATTGACAACAAACATACAATAAGGCAATGCATGGAACCCCTACTCCATACTTCTATCATTCTTTCTATTCTGCAAATGTACTCTTTGATTGATATGACATATGAAATATGAAAGGACTCTTGTATACTACATTCAGTTTGAATGCACAATGTAATGATCAATTATGAATTTGAAAGTGTGAATCTGATCAATACTTAGAGTATAATGAAATATGTTAATATGAATGTAACAACAATGTATGCATCTTTATTGGATGAACAATAATGTTTAATAGGTTTACCTTTATGCAATCTTTCTGATGTTCATAGTTTTAATGCTGCATGTGTACAAAAAATCTTCTAAATTTAGATAATTCTGCAACTTAAGACAACAACTATAAAATCCATAATTCAATGTAAAACAATTATCAATTTACCAATTTAGTGTACAACTAAAATGATAACAACCATAATTTACTAATATTTTATATCCTAGAACAATCAAGCATCACATTTCTTCGTTTTTTATTGTGAAATACAAGTTTAATTTATGAGGTCCATAATTGGGTAACCAAGTTCTTAACTCCATGAGCACTTCAAAGATCCCTTGCAAAATTAATATTGCGATTGAAATTAAATTCAAGAATATGCTTACAACACTTTGAGGAGAATGGATCTAACTATAAATCATTCACAACTATGACCAAGAATGATGATTATGAATTGATAGACAAATTGATGTTACAAGCTAATTGAAAAATTCATAAAATATACTTTATAATGTAGCTATAAGTATTTTCAAGGTAACCAAAATAAATAAATGGAGGAAGAGCTCAAATGTGACTCGAAAGATCAACACAGTCAAGAAGGAACTAACTTGATGAAGCATATCAATTAGAAAACATGAAATGCTTAATAAATTTGCAAGGTAAAAAAATTAGGCCTACAAGTTATAAGGTGGAAAGTTGGCTTGGTAAGAACACCAAAAACATGAGTAGGAAAGGTGGGTGGTAACCCTTCCATGAGGATATGTTGCACCATCATAATAGTATATGGAGTAGCATGAACTAGTAAATAGGTCTCATTTTTTTTTCTTGGAGTAACACATGTATTATGACAATAATTAATTGGTCTCTTACCTAGCCTTGTTAAGAAAATCTATAAAATAGACTTCTAATAGATTAATGTGTGGAAAATTGCAAATTCTAGCTTTCTTAATTATGTTGTTGTGAGACAATTATATCTCACTCCATTGGCGTCTAAGTTTGTAATCCATTCAACTAGTGTATAACTAAAAGCCTCCAATGTAACTTAGATCTAATTAGGTTGGTTTATGTTGTTTACATGATTAATGTGGGGAAGGCCTTGTTGTCTTTCTTTGGTCAAATTATAATTTTGTTTGTTTGGGTGCCTCATTGAAGTTGTATGTACTTGTGAAGTTATATTATTTATTTCATTAGTCTAGAGGTGACCTCATAGCATAACATATTGTTTACACATTACGTTAAATTGAGTGATTTTGATCAATCTAGATTAATAAGAGTGGTCAAAATTGATAGCTCCAACATTCTCAAAAATATCAACATGAGTCAAATGCCCAAGTTAGTTAACTTATCACTCCACGTTTATGACATGTAACTGATTGAATGTTTGATAATGTTAAGTTGAAGATGATGCAAGACATTAAAATATTTAATGGTTTGTATTGTCATTGATGTCAACTCGATATCATCTGCACGGTCATGTACATAATGCCAAAGACTTCAGAGAATCAATGGAACAATGATCATGCTTTAGGCAATGCATAAAAGTCAAGTATTCACTAAGTGACAGACTACACTGACGGAGTGCACACCATCGGTAAAGACAGAGAAAAAGTCACAGTGATGCCCGACGAGCAGAAGATAGTGTTGCCTGATGAAGTAGAATCATAGGATGCCCGATGAACTAAAAATAGAGTTGTCCGACGGACGGAGATCCCGAAGCTAACTGGAGTTACACCGACGGAACTGGCAGTTGTCACTGGTGACGAACTTCAGAATTGACTGATGGAACAGAGAGTTTAGAAGACAAAATATCTAGTTGGCAGAGCTTAAGGATAGACTTAACTGGTTGTTTTATTCGACCACAGTTAAGTAATTTATTTAAAGAAGATTTATACAGTTGGCAAGAAGATAACTACAAGATAAATCAGGAGTTAAAGCCGTAAATCAGATTGGCTGGATTGTTTTTCACGCCAAGAATCAAGAATTAAGGAATATCATGTCTATATAAGAGACAAGCATAATTCATTTCCACATGCAATCAGATATACAAAAGGGGAGTGAATAGAAAGAAGATGCTGAAGAGAAACTGATGAAGGATAAACTTCATACAGTTCTGATCAATCAAGCTAAGGGAGAGCTAAAGAATTCTGCAGACACCGACGAATAGTGAAGCACAACATCACAAAGAAGAAAGTGTGGAGCAGAAAGGAATTGAATTGATACATTGATCAAAGAGGTATTGTACTTAAATAGATCTGAAAATCTACAATTCAAGTTGCATTAGAAATAGGTCACTGTGTTTCAGTTTAACCATTGAAGCATTAAGTCTCTTAACAGAGCAGGACTTAACCGTCTTCTATAATTGAGGTATATCCTAATGGATTGACAAAAAGGTTGATTCATGAAAGTAGCATTGAATTTGCATAAAGCCTATTGATAGCCTAAGAAGAAGGTTGATTCAAGGATGGTAGCAAGATTTTCCTAAAGCCTATTGACAGTCTAAGAAGGAGGTT
>MU223242.1:2818204-2830541 GCA_018584345.1 Thuja plicata | reverse complement strand
TATATATATATATATATATATGAGCTCAATTTTGGCATCATTGTACTTGTTTATATATTTATTTTAAACTTGTATGTCTTGTGAGATGTTTCCTATATGATTAGATGTATAGATTAGAAATGTATGCCATGGATGAATATGCAAATGTTTATGCACATGTTTTATTGTTGTATAATGTAATGATAAATGTTAGATGGATAAATGCTATGTATGATTTGATTTATGCTTATAATGGATGCACATGTTTACGGATATGTAAATGCAAGTGAATGTATGGAAATGCACTTTTGTAATGAATGCAATGGTACTAATCATCTCATGTAGGATATTGTAATATACGGCAGGTACTAACCAAAAGGATATGAATGAAAATCGAGAGAAAGGACCAGACACTTGTGCAGTCGATAAGAATCCAGGACAAAAGATGATGACCTTCGAAGAATGAGAAGACAATGAAGAGAGCACCAAAACTATGGCTATGCAAGCTTAAAATGCAAATGCAAGCCTAAGCTAAATGCAACCCTAGGACTTGGTTGTTGGACTCATCGCATAATCATCATCGAGTATTTTGGAACATCGGAGTCAATACAATCCTTACTAGTGCTACCACGACCATGAGGATGTGGGTATGACTTTCATCGAATAAAATGTAGGAAACGAACATAAGAACTAGGGCACAAAAGCCAAGATGACCTGAACATTGTTTCCAGTTTGATACAGTAAGAGTACACAAGTAAACATACATAGAAATAATAGTCAAGGAGATAGTTCCAACCTCCCCTTGGCGTACAAATAAACAAGATTGAGGGATGTAAGGATTTTCCACCTTAATGCAGAAGCTCTTATCACATACACCCTATTTATTTGATGATGTCAGATCATCGAAACTACACCAACAAGTAGTAGAAAAATAAAATAGCAATGAAAGCCATGAGAACAGACAACATACAAAGAAGGATTCAATCATAGCTAAGCATGTTTCAAATTTTACGAATGTGTATATGTTTAGGGTGTTGAAAAATATCATTGTGCTTGTGAGTGCATTGTGTTTGATTGCTATCGAGAGATGTTTATGTTGCAATATCGAATGTGTGTTGAAAAACACAGATGTGTCCAAAGAGAGTGTTGAAAAACACTGTTTGATTTGGGTGTTAAGAAACACCAGTTTGTGCCAGTAGAGAGTTTCCCTTTAGAACTGATAAGATTACTAACTCAAGTGTATAACAAAGATGCAATCAAAGTGGGGAGCCATGCCCCCAAGTACTGAATGGATTGATGTCAATATGCAGATAGCGAGTTGATGTGAGAAATCTTAGTAGTACAGTGACAGTAGGCAGACGCAATGAGAACCACTGGTGACTGACGTAAGAAAGATTCTCAAGCATAAAGATCGATGTGAGATCTAGGCATCAGCAGGAAGACTCGGTGAGGACCACTAGTGACTGATGCGAAGAGGAGAGAGACTCCAAAAGATAGGACAATGCCCCCTATGCTAGGAAGATGCCCCCGAGTGTGACCAGTTTCAATCCATGTGAAGTCAAGAAAAATCTCAAAAATGACTGAGGGCAAATGCATGAGTGAGAAAACTAAAGTAGGAAAGCAAACTAAGCAGGAAAACAAACTAAAGCAGGAAAGCAGACTAAAGCAAGACAGTAGGAGAGAAAATTGCAAGAAATCCAATGGATGTTGCGATAGATAGAGCATTGCAGAACAAGAGGCGTCTGTTTACTAGGTTTTCACCATCTTGGTAGAAATTCTATTTTTGCTACCATGATGCTTGTTTACCAGGTTTTCATCAATGGCACATTTTTCTCTTTTTCTCTTTTTTTGTATTTCTCATTTTTTCAATTTTTTTGTACTTTTTCTTTTTATTTTTTATTTATTTTTTGATTTTTTAATTTTTTTGGTATTATCAAGGTGCCTATTTACCAGGTTTTCACCAAGATAATAGATACATCAAAGTGCCTATGTTCGAGGTTTTCACTAAGATGATCATTTTTTCAGAACATTTTGCAATTTTTAGGATTTTCTTAGAATAGAGTATGTACATGAGCATTCAGAAGACATCTCAACTGTATAACTTCTTCAGATGAAGAGCGTTGATAGGCTCTTTGAGTTTTTCACCCTCTATGGTAGAGAGCTGATAAGCGCCAGACCCAAATACTGTAGTGATAACATATGGACCAAGCCAGTTTGGTTCAAATTTTCCTTTTTGAACCCGCTGCTGTTGATTCTTGGGGTTCTCTCTCAAGATGAGATCACCCATTTGAAATTCTCTTGGTCTGAACTTCTTGTTGTAGCTTTTAGATATTCTTTTTTGATATGCTCAGAGATGATCGAATGCCACTTTCCGACGTTCATCCAGTAGTTCAAGCTCTTGTAGTCGAGATATTATGATATCATCATCAGTAATGAGGCCCTTCAGAGAGACTCGCAAGGTAGGAATCTCAACCTCAATAGGAAGTACTACATCGGCACCATAAAATAGAGAAAAGGGCGTGGCCCCTATTGGTGTTCGTATACTAGTGCGGTAAGCCCATAAAGCCGGATTAATCTGGAGATGCCAGTCTCATCCAGATTTGTGTACTGTGCGGTGTAAGATCTTGAGAATAGTCTTATTTAAAGCTTCCGCCTGTCCATTACCCTGGGGATAATAGATAGAGGACCAGTGCTGAATGATTTTGAACTTAGTGCATAAATCTGTTAGATCCTTGTTCTTGAATTTCCCCCCATTCTTAGTGATTATTGATGAGGGTACACCATATCTGTAGATAATGTAGTTCAGTATAAACATGGCCATAGACTTGCCATCAGCTACGATGAGAGGCACCACCTCGACCCTCTTGGTGAAATAGTCTGTAGCATTAATGATGTATTTATGTCCCCTTGAAGAAGACAGATGTTTCTGACCCACTAAGTTAAAGGCCCATTGTTGAAATGGCCAAAAGATAATGAAAGGAATCAGCTCCTTGGCAGGATCGTGGATCAGATTTCCATAAAGCTGGCATTGTTTGCAAGATTTAGCAAATTGTATAGCTTCTTTCTCCATATCCAACCAATAGCAACCAGCTCTAATAAGTTTGCGAGCCAGTGTCATACCATTTGAGTGAGACCCACAGACACCTTCATGTACCTCTACTAACGCACGTTTGGACTCATCAGGTTCTAAACACCTAAGGAGGGTACCATCTAGACCTCGCCTATATAAGTCGTTAGCTATGATGACAAATCGTGAAGCACTGCGGATTAAGTGATGTTTCTCATTTCAGGTGTAAGTGTCCAGAATGATCCGGTCATGAAGGTAGGAGTAAATATGGTGGTAGCGGGATGAGTCATGTCCAATGACTGAACAAATCATCCGGGATTCAAGGGAATTATAGGTAGGGTGGCATAACGTCTCCACTAGGAATTCATGTCTGAAGTCATTTTCTGGCATTTGTAACATGGAAGCCAGAGTAGCCATGGCATCGGCTGCTTTATTATCTTCCCTTGAAATTTTTTGGAAAGTAACATGTGAAAATTATTTCTTAAGATCACCAACCATCTTTTTATAAGGCACCAATTTTTTGTCTTTTATTTGATAGATGTCATTCACCCGATTAATAACCAACTGTGAATCTCCAAAGACCTTTAGCTCATCGACACGTCATTCAATAGAGATCTTTAATCCATTAATCAAGGCTTCATACTCAGTAGTGTTATTTGTGCAAGGAAACATCATTTTGTAAGCCTCTGGTAATGAATACCACTGAGGTGTAATGAACAAGATTCTGGCGCCTGACCCCTGTTGGGTGAACGATCCATCAAAGAACATGGTCCATGACTGATGTGTGAGAAGCATGATGGACTCATCTGGGAACTCGATCCTTAATGGTTGATGGTCTGTAATAGGTGCCTTAGCCAACTGATCTGCAATTGCTTGCCCTTTGATAGCTTTTCTCTCTACATACTCAATGTCGAATTCACTGAGTATCATGACCCAGTTAGCTAATCTACCTATGAGGGTAGCTTTGTTGAGTAAGTACTTTAATGGATCAATTTTTGCAATGAGCCTTGTAGTGTGAGCAAGCATGTAATGTCGTAACTTCTGGGAAGCGAACACCACCACTAAGCAAGCTTTCTCAATGACAGAATAATTCATTTCATACAAGACCAATATTCTGCTGATGTAATAGATTGCTCTTTCTTTATTGTTTTGATCTTCTTGAGCGAATAGAACACCCAAAGATGTTTCTGTAGTTGAGATGTATAAGATTAATGGCTTCCCATGAATAGGAGGAATTAATATAGGTGGATTGGCCAGATATTTTTTCATTTGTTGAAAACCTTGTTCACATTCTTTATTCCATTCATAGGTCACACCTTTATGTAGAGTTTTAGTAAATGGTTGTGACTTGTCAGCTAGCTGCGAGATGAAGTTCCAGATAGAATGAAGCCGACCTTGAAGACCTATAATTTTTATGATATTGCGAGGTGGAGGCATTTCCATGATAGCTTGCACCTTTTCAGGATCTACCTCCATTCCTTTCATAGAGATGATATAACCAAGCAATTTTCCCGAAGTTACTCCAAATGCACATTTCTTAGGATTGAGACGCAGTCTAAACTTTTCCATATGATCCAGTATAGGACCTAGATCAGTAAGATGTGATTTCCTGTCCATACTTTTAGAAAGGGTGTCATCAACATAATCCTCCATTTTTTTGTGCATCATGTCATGAAATATAGTAGTGACTGCTCTCTGATACGTAGCTCTAGCATTCTTAAGACCAAAAGGCATAACATTCCAGCACAAAGTACCCCATGCACAAGTGAAAGCAGTCTTTTCTTGGTCCTCTGGCGCACTTTTGAATTGGTTGTAGCCAGAGAAACCGTCCATTAGGGAGTACATTTCGTACCCTACTGTCATATCCACAATCATATCAATGTTGGGTAGTGGAAAATCATCTTTTGGACATGCCTTATTTAAGTCCCTGAAGTCTGTGCAGACTCTGATAGATTTGTCATGCTTCGACACTGGAACTATGTTGGAGATCCATTCTGCATAGTCAATTTCTCTGATGAACCCAGATTTTAGGAGTTTCTCTAGTTCCGCTTTGACAAGTAGAGCCACATGTGGATGCATTTTTCTAAGTTTTTGCTTGATTGGTTTTACTCCAGGAGCTATTGACAAGTGATGCATGATAAGATCATGATCTACACCATGCATGTTAGAGTATGTCCATGCAAAGTTTATCTTTTTCTCCTTGAAGAAATCTGTGAATTCTTTGAGTTCTTCTGCAGACAATGATTTAGCTACATGAATAATGTGTGGATGTTCTTCTGTACCCAAATTTACTGGCTGAGTCAGCTCAATTAGCACCAATGATCATTCCTAGAAATGACTCGGAAGCACATCAAGTATCTCATCCTCAGGCACCTCGGAGAGGTTTTCACCTTCGGATATGTCTATTCTTTTTAATTTTTTTTGGCTTTGACACTGCCACAATGTGGTTTTCACCATCAGAGCGCCTATTTTTTCTTCTTTTGATTTTATGACTAAGATACTTGATATCAGCCTCGGTCATGTTGACACTTTCTTCACTAGTGGAGGATGTTATAGGTTCAACAACGTGAAGATAATAGGCTAGAGAATAGTCGTTATGGAATGTGAGGACTTCATTGGATGAGGAAGGGGAATTCCAGTCTATTAGCTTGGGATGTTGGAGTGAGAGAGAAGTGACGGGTTCAAGTGCATTCATGGTATAATCATCGAAAGCGTGGACTAGTAAGATGAGACCTAGAGCAATCTCATCCAAAGGTGTAGTCAAATCCCTTTGACTCCTAGCGACCATAGTAGAAGACACGTTAACATTTATGGAATCAGACTCATTAGACCTTTCACTAGACTCATCACCTATGTCGAGAAGCTTTTCATAGGATCCTTCTGAAAAACTGTCAAACTCTTATTCATGGGAATCTGTGTCTGAAATCTGACTAGGACATTTGTACCATGAAGGTTTGGGAGTTCTTGTGACACTAGCCTATTCTTGTACAAACTTCTCTTGAAACTGTGATGGTACGTATCATTCACCTTGGAAACTAGGATCTTGTGACACTTTCCATTGTTTGTATATCAGAGTAGTAAATGGAATAGCAACATTGGAGTCACTGCCAGCCTTAGCTATACTGGCATGTATCATGACATCATCTAGATTAACAAAGAATGTTTCCAGATATAGAGGGATAGGATAAGGAAAGCAATCCCCGTCGGAGCTATCCTCTGCGGTGTCAATTGTAGCTGTGCCTTCAGGTTCTGGTGGAAGATCTAGTTTTGGCACAAATTTGTTAATCCCTAGATGGAACGAGATCTTCATGAAACCCAAACCAATTGTGTCTTTCATCTTTTGACCCGTAGCTTTAATAGGTTCCACTAACCCATTACCATTCACCCCTATTGGACCACTCCCTCTGTATCCAAAGTGTTTCATGATTTTAAGACCTTCACTATTGGGATCTAGTTCACGAGTCGGGGTAGTCTGTTCAGATATGTTCTTCCCTTTGTAAAGCCAAGCTTTAATATCTCTTTCCTCATCTTCATCTTCTAATGGTGTTGAAGCCCATACAAAGACACCATCATAAACTATTTCAGGAGGAGCAGTAGAAGATTTATTGTTCTCAGAAGGTCTCCCGTAAGAACGAGGAGACAGAGGTAGAGCTGCTAATGATAGTACATGTTCTATTTGATACCCCCCATGCCTATGTCTTTGATTTTCAAAGTCTGTTCCATGTCTCTAAGCTTGGCATCATAGAATTCTGTGTATTCTCTGTTAGTAGGAACAAGACTATCAGCTGACTGTGTGAGCGTATTACAAGAAGAGCCCATATTAGTAGGAATTATCACTTCTACACCGTGGAAAGGAAACTTGATGCACTAATGATACATGGAGGGAACCGCTTGCATTTCATGGATCCACGGTCTTCCTAATAGGATGTTATAAGCAAGAGGAAGGTCCAACACCTGACATGTGACATCTCTTTCAACCGGTCCAACCCGAATGGGTAGCACAACTAAACCTTTAGATTTTTTCTCTTCTTCATCATAGGCCTTGATAGTAATTCTCTTGTGGGAATCTATGCGATCTTCATCATAACCTAGCTGAGCGAGAAAGTGAGCAGAGTAAATGTTGAGGCCAGCACCATTATCAATAAGGACGCGACAGACTAGTTTTTTGCCAATCATGACCTCTATATGCAAAGGAGCGTTATGCGGGTGACTGATCGAATGGTCATCTTCTTCTGAGAAAGATAGATAGTGCGGTGAAGTCAAGTGACCCACCATGGATTGAAACTGATCAAGATTAATGTCTTTGGGGACGTTAGCCTCTGCGAGGGCTTTATCTAGAATCTGCCAGTGAGCAGGCGAGATCTTCAACAGCTCAAAGATGGTTATTTGAGTGTTGGTTCTTTGCAGCTGGTCGACAATGCTATAATTAGCAGTAGGAGGCGTGTGGACCATTTTTGTGGTCTTGTTGGCAGGGCCAACAATAGCTTTATCCGCAAGTTGTTTCGGTGTGGATGTAGTAGCAGGAGGGTCAGGACCCTTGAGAGTGATCTTAGTGCGGGATCTGGTAATGACGCTTGCGCAATCCTAAGATGATTCAGATTTAGATGAGCGAGACCCAGGGCCTCTCAAGACAAACGGGGTCTTAGGCTTAGGAGCATTCCCGCTCCCCTTGATATTAATCACATCACAATAGTCAACTTTGACAGGCTCGATCATGTTGATGACATTGTCATTAGTGGTATGCGTGTAGTTAACCTTGGCATTGTTGTTCTTAGTGTTGGAAGACTCACCTTTCTTGTGACGAGGAAAGGGATCTTTAAATTCCTGGTGATCTAAATTCTTATTATGATTTTCCTTGATAATAACCTCATTATCAATCAGATCTTGGACCTTATGGCGCAACTAAAGATGTAAGTAGAAGTCTTATGACCCTTATTCTGGTGATAGTTATAGTATGCATTGTCGTTCCACCAATGGGGTCATGGTTGCGGGTCATATAGACACTTGTCCAAAGGAGTGAGAATCTAATTTTGCACCAAAGTCTTGAAAACTACATCAAGCAGTTCTCCCAAGGAAGTAAATTCACGCTTGGGTCGAGGGGCCCAAGGTTTGTTGCTAGAGAATCTAGAAGGCGGTTGAGTGTTTGTTGCAACCTTTTCAACAGTTTTGATCACTTGTATACTAGAAGTGAGATTGAAAACTAGTTTTGAAGAAGTCAGAGTCACATTATCAACCACTCCATCGTTCACAATGTCCCTATTCTTGTTAACAAACTTCCCTTTATCTTTGTTTGAAGAGGAGGAACCTTGTTTGTTGTCTTTATACAAAGTCAATTCACCTTTCTTAACCTTAAACGCCTCTATCCTCACAGCTTGCTTAATCATGCTGTCAAAATTAAGGGGACCTTGAAGCTGTACCTGATACCCAAAATCACGAGTGAGATTGTCCAAGAAGATATCGAGTTTCTCAGATTCGGGTATTTTACGAGGATACTTGGTGCAAAGTTGTCTCCATCTCTGGAGAAATGTTAGGAATGACTCCCCTTGTCTTTGCTTGAGATTGCAAAGGTCCCTGATGTTGACGAGATGTTGTATGTTGTGAGAATAATGCTTTATAAAGAGATTTGCAATCTCATCAAAAGTCTTAATGCCGGTGGGTAGTCGAGAAAACCACTCCATGGAAGGTCCACCCAAACTTCAGGGAAAGAGACACATTAAATAAGTTTGATCATGAATGAAATCCATAGATAGGGCCCCAAATTCTCTTAGATGATCCTGAGGATCAGTGGTACCCAGATATTTATCATACTTAGGGAGTTCCACACCTTTGGGAAAAGGTGGCATATGAAGACTCCTATCAAAAGGAAAAGGACAGATGCTCTCCATTGTGAATTGTTGTGCGGGTTTGTCCTTATCCTTTATAAGTTGGCTAATTTGGTTTTGCATATCTTGAATCATTTTTTGCAATTTGGCAGTCTCAATCTCTTATTCTTTAGCCACAAGTGTTTCCACTTGGAAATTTGGGGGTAGCTTAACTCCTTGGTTTTCCAAATCTAGAAAATATTTCTCTTTATCTTCTGCAAGGATAATTTCCATCATCTTGATGAGAGCCTTATTAGATTTTGCAGCATCTATGTCATTTTGAGTTATCGGCTCATCATCATTACCGAGGATCTCATAAATGCTTTGACTTTGGTCATGTGGAGGAGGGCGATGGTGATGCTGCTCATCTTGTTGACCCTGATCATTTTGAGATTGGTCATTGACTCTGCTGTATTGACCTTGTAGGTAATCGAAAGGGCTTCCCATGTTGTTGATGTGGGATTGTGATGTGTGCAAAGCTTCAGTGTGAGTGTGTCTATCGAGCTGAGAGTTCGTGGCCAATGTAACTTTTGGCAAGTCAAAGGGGTCGATGGGTTTGGAAGGATCAATAGGTCCAAAAGGATTGGTATGATCAAAAGGATCAATGAGGTAGCGAGGATCGTCAATAGGGTCAACCCAAGTAGATGGCCTTCCAAAGTTTTGTTGATCTAAAAGAAATGGATTCTGTTGATCTTGAAACAAGGGATTATAGCACAGCTGGAACATTGGTTTCTGATTCAGACTAGGATCTATACTGAACGGTGAGGAAGAATGTGAGGATCCCTCTTGACTACCAGGTTGAACAATAGGTTCAAAATAACCTTTTCCTTGATTACAAGGTTTACCTCTACCTGTTCTGGAACCACGAATGGGAATATGTTGTTGCTTCTAGTCGTAATAGGCATAGACGAAGATGAAACAAGAGAGAACTTAGGATCCAACTCAGAACTTTGTCTCTAGAAATAGCGAAAAGGAGATAAAGGCTAGAACAACCAAGATGTGAAATGCACCTAGCACGAATCGTCGAGAGTATGGCTAGAACAGTCGAGATGTGACTATCGCGTCGCAAGGTACAAAAGCAAAGAAAGGTAGGACAAAGACAAAGGGACAAAATGAGTTTGAGCAAGAATCGATCGGTTTGCAACTCGAGACAATAAGTTTCAAACTGCAGACAACAGGGAAACAGGCAATCAAATCTTAGGCAAAAATCAGATCAGACAAAAAACTCATCAGTCAATGGGAAATAACTCGCTATTTTAGGACACTAGATGATAGATTAGCATGAGAAAGTGCTATTTCACATGAGGAAACTCATAGCTTCGCGTGAGAAAATGAAAGCTCGCACGAGGAAGTGCTCAGTTTCTAGAATCTCTTGCGAGAAAACTCCAGGTTTTGACAGATCAACTCAATTTTTGAGACAAAAATCAGGTTTTGAGACACAGTCAGGACTGTTCTCTGATAGAATTTCCAGATTTAGGGAAGTTTTGTGACAGTTTAGATCAGCAATCTTAGTTTGAATGTGACAAGCAATCGTTAACAAGCACAAAGTTTTGATCAAGCAATAGTGATGCAAGAAGTAGTCGCAAACAGTTCTACCAAGGACAAGGCAACTTGGCCAAATCATGGGAGTCTTTGTTTAATCATGATTGGAAAATTTAAGACTCAAAACAAACACTTAGTTATCCCTACAAAAAAATGGTAGAGAAGACAAAATTCATGCCTCACTGACTTATGTGTATGCGTGCACCTCACATAGCAGTGGCACCCTCGAGAGAGCACCCGTGTTTTTGGTATTTCCAAGGACTCAACAATATATGTTCGAAGGTTACCCTTAAAGTAGGAGCCAGAAATTAGGGGCCAGTGTCATATACCACCTCAAGCATCTAGGTGCATACCTATGTTGAGAATCTAGGGGAGAGATTCTTCCCCCTCCCTACGCACAGATTATGTCTTCTTTCGAAGGTGATCCGGGTAGGCATCTAACTAAGAAAGTTTTTAGTGGGCTTCTGTTCACAATAACCTTTGGTGTCCCTGATACAGGGCTGGGGCCTTGCAGCCACACCGACACTTGAAAGTCATACACCCCCACAAGCAGGGATGGGAGTGGCGCCGCTTAGTACAACAAACAAGGCTTTCTCAAGATGATACTCAGAATCATGAGAAAGAAGTTACCATGGCTTTGGAGTCTTTGGACTCGAAAAAGAAGACTTTATTATAGTGAGGTGGAATCACCGATGATAGGTGTGTACTCACTTGGGTCGTTCCCGGAGGTTCAACTTCCGATAGGCCCTCTAAAGGTGACACAAAACTTGGCTCAGATTTGAGGGTCGGATTTTCTGATTCTCTCAAAGAGAGAAGAGCATACTTCTCTACCTCTTCACCTTACCCAAACATGCAAGACATATTCATCACCGAGATAACTCTCCTCCAACCAATTCACAAGCCTTTGGGTTTCTGATTCTCTCAAAGAGAGAAGAGCATAATCCCCTAACAAGTGAACGTGCTAAAGGTTTGTTAACTTTCCTTGCTTCCCTAGGTCTTCATCATGCTAGCAATGTCTGGGTCTCAGATTCATCCATGGGGATCACTTCCATGTAATGAAGAGCATATTCCCCCATTTTACTATCAAGATTCCCAAGAAATTTTAACAAGGCCCTATTTATACTATGTGATGAAAGCAATAAACAAACACAATGTTTTTAGAATGATCTTTGACAACTATCCTACAAGAAAACCGTTAGCAAATTTATATCTTTTTCAAGCGACCTGCAGCCCACTGTTATGCTGTCAGAAAAATTAGAAAGATAAGAATAATCAGAAAAAACCAGAAATAGTACTTGCAAAAAAAGTGAAATTTAAAAAAATGGGCCCCAAGTCTCACGCGAGGAAGTACAAGGCTCTCCGTGAGGAAGTGCAAGGCTCCGTGCGAGGAAGTGCAAAACTTCGTGCGGCATGCTCAGAATTCTCGCGTGAGAATCTGTACACAGAGGAGTACGGCTGTACGATAGAGTACAAAATTTTATCAGTTGTTTTTTTGAGAGTGAGGTTAGAAATCAATTTTCTACCCCACGGTGGGTGCCAAAATGTATGTGTCTGAATGCGACCTCTAAATCAGGCACAAATACAACATAGTCATTACTCAATCATTGAATTGCGAGAATGAACATGAATTGTCCATTCCACAATATTGATTGAATTGACCTATTGCCTCCTATTTAGTTGGTGTGTTTTAATTACTCTCGGAACGAGAGCCAACAACCATGACCATTGCTAAAATGGAGGATTTAAAATCATGAAAAACTAAAATAAAACTATTCTATATGAGAAATGCAATTATAATCTAAGAATGGAAATGCATATTTTAATCTAAGAAGCTTGAGAGAAATAATAGAATTAAGCTATTTGATACATAAGCAAACTAAATTAAGAT